>JAUKPQ010024306.1:0-47145 GCA_032273045.1 Chloridella minuta
GAAGCTGAAATGGAAAAGATTCGCACAGCGCAGGGTGTGGCTGCGGTAATTAACGAAGACAACATCGATCTGCTTGAACAGATACTGAAAGGGTTTACATGACAGAAGACTTAGACCGCACATTGGAGAATGGCGAGAATGTAGATAAGGAAGAATTTATTAGGGAAGCAGTGGCTGCGTTTACTAAAACATTGACTGAAGTTGACGATAACAAGCACGCTGTATTTCTTGTTTATGATGAGGACGACGGTAGATTACAGACGTACACATTCAACGCCAACTTGCGCACGTTATTGATGATGATAACCAGCGCGTACGAGGTGATTAACGAAGCCGAAGGCGGACCGAAGAGGGTATTAAATTGATGAAAGAATACACAGAAGAAGAAGTGCGCTTGATTATTAACGGTGCGATAGCAGAAGAACGCGAAGCGTGTGCAGCGTTGTGTTTTCAGATATGGAATAAGTGGATGGATGAAAAAGATACTACTCCTTTTCCTGACGCAGAAGATTGTGCCGCAGCTATTCGCGCAAAGGGGCAGGGATGAAAGAAATGGGAAAAGCATTAATGCTACATATTTACGGCTTAGTGGTAATCGTTGCATTTGTTTTTATGGCTAGTACCGCTGGGGTTTTGATAGCGAAGTACATTAAATGGTTATGGAGCGTTTTATGAGCGAGTACGAATACACAACACACGAGATGGCTTGTTTTTACATAGAAGCGGGTATGTATACCATCAAAGATTTAGAAGAACTGCTTGCAGACTTTAAGATTGCCAAGGAAATACAAGACCGCCATCTAAAAAATGCTTTGGGGATAAAGGATGACTGAAGAAGACATTATTAGAATGGCGCGGGAAGCGGGGGTTGCTAACTCATGGGATATAAATTGGTTTGACCCATACTACGCGCGTTTTGCCAAGTTAGTTGCAGCAGCAGAGCGCGAAGTGTGTGCTGACATAGCAGAGTATTGGAGTTGTAACGGTATGCCAAGGACAACGCTGGCAGATCAAATCCGCGCAAGGGGGCATCAATGATTACTCTTACACGCGAAGAAGCGCAGCAGGTGCTGGAAGCATTGAAAACCCTGCGCGTCAAACTAAGCGAACCTGAACCTGAGCCACTAGGGTGGATTGTTATGCACGAAGGGATGAACATCGATGAATTACGTATTTGTGAAGTAGAGCAAATTGGTTATGACGAAAAGCCGATGCCTAATCAATATCGCGTCTACACCGCCCCACCACAGCGCGAATGGGTAGGGCTGACGGAAGATGAGGTAAAAGATTTTGAATTGTTTCATGCGGTGGTAGATGCGGAATGCGTACGCGCTATTGAAGCAAAGTTAAAGGAGAAGAACAATGGATGAAGTTAACCAACCAACGCATTACACAGACGGCGGCATTGAGACGATTGATTTCATTGAGGCTAAGAAGCTGGGCTTTAATTTAGGTAACGCTGTTAAATACATTAGCCGAGCAGGCAAGAAAGGCGATCGCTTACAAGACTTACAAAAGGCGCAGTGGTACTTAGCCAGAGAGATTAAAAAAGAGGTAGACAATGCGTAAGCCGTACAAACGTATCCTTGTTGTTGATTTCGAGACGCGTTGGTCTAGCAAGGACTACACGCTATCGAAGCTGACGACTGAGGAGTACATACGTGACCCACGCTTTAAAGCGTTTGGCGCGTGCTTCCGCTATCTTGATGAAGACACTACTGAATGGGTGACCCATGAAAATTTACCTGACTACATCGCTCAAGTTGATTGGCGTAGTACTGCCGTACTTGCTCATAACGCTCAGTTTGATGTGTCTATCTTGGACTGGGTTTACGGTGCTAGTCCTTGCTTTATTTTTGATTCTCTCAGTATGGCCCGTGCTTTACGAGGTGTGGAAGTTGGCAATAGTCTTGCAAAACTCGCAGCCGACTTCGAACTACCAGAGAAGGGTCGAGCCGTACATTCCACAGACGGTGTATCCGAGATTTCTGAAGCGGTCGAAGGTGAACTCGCAGCGTACTGTGCGCATGATGTCTTTCTGTGTATCGAAGTATTCAAGCGTTTGGTCAAGGGCTATCCGGCGAAGGAGCTAATGCTCATCGATATGACGTTGAAGATGTTTACCCACCCTGTCCTTGAGCTTGACCCTAACATGCTCAGCGACGCTATCTTAGAAGAGAAAGAAGAACGTGAAGAATTATTGGCGCGTCTTGAGATTGATGATGCAGCGTTGGCTAGCAACCCGAAGTTCGCGAATTTATTGGAGGCTTTGGGATGTGAAGTACCGACTAAAATCAGCAAGACTACAGGTAAAAAGACGCTGGCACTTGCGAAGAATGATGCACATTTCCAAGCGCTACTTAATGGAGAACGAAAGGACGTTGCACTCCTATGCCAAGCACGACTGCGAGTTAAATCAACATTGGAGCGTACGAGAGCGCAGCGATTTTATGACATCTCGCAGCGAGGAACACTCCCAGTCCCGTTGAATTACTACGGCGCACACACAGGGCGCTGGTCTGCTAGCAGAGGCAGCGGTATCAACATGCAGAACATGAAGCGTGGTTCGTTCTTGCGTAAGTCTATCCTTGCGCCAGATGGTTACATGTTGATTGTCTCTGACCTCTCGCAGATCGAGCCGCGTGTATTGGCTTGGCTGTCTGGCTACGATGCGCTGCTTGATGTATTCCGTGGGGGCGGTGATGCGTACGCGACCTTCGGTGCGCAGATGTTTAACTTGCCCGGCATGACAAAGGACACACATCCTGTGGAACGGCAGTCGGCTAAGTCAGCGTTGCTTGGTGCAGGATATAACTTAGGCTGGGCATCGTTTGCAGCACAGCTACTGACAGGCTTTCTTGGCGCGCCACCACTACGCTACACAAAAGCAGATGCACGCCAGCTTGGTGTGACCGCAGAGAAGGTTGCCAAGTTTGTTGACTGGCCTGTGAACATTGAGAAGATGCGTGCTATCCCGCACACATGCACCGAGCAAGAGTTGTTAGTACACTGCTTAGTTGCAAAAGAGATTATTGATAAGTACCGTTCAGCATCGCAGCCTGTGGTTGATTATTGGGAGATGTGCCAAGACCGTATCTCGCGCTGCTTGAAAGGTGGTGTGCAGGACACAAACAAATGCGTGACATTTAAGCAAGAGCAAATCGTCTTGCCAAGCGGTCTGTCTTTGCGCTATCCTGATTTGAAAGGGACGCCTGACGACAAAGGCCGTATGCAGTGGTCGTATGGTCCCGATGAAAAGAAGTTGTACGGTGGGAAGCTGACTGAAAACATAGTTCAGGCAGTAGCTCGTTGCATCATGACCGATGGCATGTTGCGTATACAAGAGCGTTACCCATGCGTGTTAACTGTACATGATGAAGTTGCTGTTCTTGTACCTGAAACTCACGTTTCAGACGCTTTGCCGTGGGTGCTTGAACAGATGATTACTACCCCTGCCTACATGCCGGGGATTCCACTCAATGCTGATATTGATGTTGCTAAACGCTATGGAGATGCTAAGTGATTGTTGAAACAATTGAATACCGTAAAATTTTAGAATGGGTTAACGGTGTATGGTCTAAGTCATTAGCCGCCGTGCTTATGTTTTGCCTTGGGATGTGGATAGGCCAAGTTCAAGTTGAAAGCAGAACAGTTGGTGACTGCAAATACGCAGGAGCCTTTCGCGTAAACCATGAAGCGTTTGTTTGCCAGAGGCGTATATGAAACAAGTAAAAGTTAAATGGTCACACAGTGCGCTTAAAGATTTTGAAGGCTGCGCTCGTCGATACCACGAAGTAAAAGTGTTGAAGAAGTTTCCGTTCCAAGACACGGTGCAGACACGCTATGGTAAAGAGTTGCATAAGGCCGCAGAAGACTACATCAAAGACGATACATCTTTGCCACAACAGTTTGCGTTTGTTCAGCCTACGCTTGACTCGTTGAAAGCTAAGACAGGCAGGAAGTTTGTTGAGTACGAGATGGCGTTGACAGAAGATTTAAACCCCTGCGCTTTTGATAGCGAGAACGTATGGGTGCGTGGTATCGCTGACTTGATTATCGTTAACGACGATAATTTTACAGCGCGAGTAGTGGACTATAAAACAGGAAACGATAGATACCCTGACCGCGATCAGTTAATCCTGATGTCGCTGATGGTGTTCAAACATTTCCCGCATATCAAACGTGTTAAGTCAGCGTTGTTGTTCGTGGTGAAGAAGTCGATGGTAACGCACGAAGTCGGCGCTGAAGAACAAGAGCAGCTATGGTGGCGTTATCGTGAGCGCGTTGCGCGTCTTGCAGCTAGCCATAGTGTTGATGTATGGAACCCGAACCAAACACCGCTGTGTGGTTGGTGTCCGGTAACTGACTGTGAACATCACCCTCAACATTAGGAGGCCAGCATGGCAACCAGAAACTACAAGAAAGAATACAAAAGAGATTTACAGACCGGCAAGTCCGGTCCAGATAGTGACCAGCATGAGCGCCAAAGAGCGCGTCGCATGTACGACAAGCTGGGTATTGATAGAAGCGGAAAAGACATCGACCACGTTAAACCATTACGCAAAGGCGGTAAGTCAACCAAAGGGAATCTACGGTTGCGCAGCAAGAGCGTGAATCAGGGAGACAATAAGTAATGCAAATCATTGACAATAAGTTATATCTTTTGAGAACACGTAATCCAGAAAAATATTCAATTATTCCGAAACATAAAGTAGTCAGTCACGATAACGGTATATACGAAGTAGCAGTACATTTTGGTTTAGACGAAGCGCGAGTGCTTCGCAATCTGGGTGTGAAGAAAGTTGTCTCGCCTATCGAGGGTAAGTACGATTGGCCGGGCAGGTTCAAGCCGTTTGCGCATCAACGTGAAACGGCTTCCTTTCTCACGCTCAATCGTCGTAGCTTTGTATTCTCAGAACCCGGCACAGGTAAAACTTTGTCGGCGCTGTGGGCTGCTGACTATTTAATGAAAGTCGGTGAAGTGCGCCGTTGCTTAGTGCTGTGTCCTTTGTCGATCATGACCTCGGCGTGGATGCAGGATTTAAACAACAGCATCATTCACCGCAGTTGTATCGTAGCCCACCACTCGCAAGCCGCACGTAGGCTAGAGATGGTCAGAGGCGGCTATGACTTTGTTATTACTAATTACGATGGTTTGAATCTGATTGCTGACGAATTAGTCAAAGATGGCAAGTTCGATCTAGTGATTGTTGATGAAGCCAACGCATACAAGAACGTAGGAACCAAGCGGTTTAAGTCGCTGCTAAAGATACTGAAGCCCAACACGCACCTGTGGATGATGACAGGAACGCCGGCAGCGCAGTCGCCGTTAGATGCGTATGGTTTAGCTAAGCTGGTTAACCCTGACGGTGTGCCTAAGTTTGCTACAGGCTGGCGCGACAAGGTGATGTATCAAGCCACACGTTTTAAGTGGATGCCTAAGCCCACGTCAGGGGGCGATGTGCATGATGCCTTGCAGCCAGCGATCAGGTTTACAAAAGCACAGTGCCTTGACTTGCCGCCGGTTATTACCGTCACGCGTGAAGTCCCGCTGACTGCGCAGCAATCTAAGTACTACAAGATGTTAAAGGATCGCATGGTGATGCAAGCCGCCGGTGAAACGGTCACCGCAGTCAACGCCGCCGCAGGGGTCAACAAACTACTACAGATTAGCGCGGGTGCAGCTTACACCGACAACCAAGAAGTCATTACCTTTGACTGCAGCCCACGGCTAAACGTGCTGTTGGAAGTGTTGGAAGAGACAAGCCGCAAGGTGCTGGTGTTTGCGCCCTACCGCCACAGCATTGACACCATCTCAGAGTTTTTGCAAAAGAACAACATTGAGATTGCACAGATACATGGCGACGTAACCCCAGCCAAGCGCACAGCTATCTTTAAGCAGTTTCAGACTACGGAGTCGCCCCGTGTACTGGTCATTCAGCCACAGTCTGCTTCGCACGGAGTTACGCTGACAGCCGCTGACACGGTGGTGTTCTGGGGTCCGGTCATGTCCGTTGAGACATACCTGCAATGCTGTGCGCGTACTGACCGCGTAGGCCAGAATTCAGACAAGGTAACGGTCGTGCATATCGAAGGTAGCGAATTGGAAAGAAAGATGTTTAAAAAACTAGCAGGGCGGGTCGATGACCATGCGGTGCTGGTGAAGTTGTATGAAGAAGAGCTTGCATCTTAAAAAAGCCGGTTGTAAAATGTTTGACAGATGTACCCAACCACATGGAGTAAACAATGAATACAGAACTCGTCCCTATGGACAAGCTCACCAAGGTTTACCTGAAAATCAGGACTGCCAAGACAGAGCTAACCACGCAGTACGAAGCAGAACTGGCAGAACTCGATAAGCAGGAAGATGAAATCGAGAACGCCATGAAGACACAGATGATGGCGCTTGGCACGAAGTCGATGAAGACCGACGCTGGCACAGTCATGCTTGGTACTAAAACCCGCTATACCACCCAAGATTGGGGGTCGTTCAAGGACTTCATCGTCCAGAACGACGCCGTAGACCTTCTGGAGCGTCGCATTGCCCAGCGCAATATGGCGCAATTCCTTGAAGAAAACCCGACGTTAGTTCCGCCGGGGCTTAACTCTGATACGGTGTATCAGATCAGTGTTCGTAAACCAACTAAATGAGTAAACCTATGTCAAATATTATTGAATTCAATCCATCCTCCGTCCCTTCCTTTGTTAAACGCGGCGAGTTGTCTGCAGTTGCTAAAGCCTTAGCTGGTAACAGCGCAGGTGGCGGCAAGCGTATCTCCATCAAGGGCGGTGTATTCCGTCTGATCTCCAACGGCGAAGAAGTCGCTGCCATTGATGAGCGCTACCTCGATGTAGTTATTGTCAACGCTGCACCCAAAGTGTCGCGCACGTTCTACATGGGCAAGTACGAAGAAGGTAATACGTCTGCCCCAGCTTGCTGGTCTGCTGATGGCGAACGTCCTGATACTAAGGCTGAGAACCCACAAAGCACAACCTGTGCAACCTGCCCACAAAACATCGCTGGTTCAGGTGATGGCACTAGCCGCGCATGCCGTTACAGCCAGCGTCTTGCTGTGGTGCTAGAGAATGATTTAGACGGTGACGTTATGCAGTTGGCGTTACCTGCTCAGTCTATCTTTGGTAAAGAAGAAGGTAAGAATCGTCCGTTGCAAGCGTACGCTCGTTATATGACTGCGATGGGCGCAGGTCCTGATGCCGTTGTTACGCGTCTGCGTTTTGATACGAAGGCTCCTGTACCTAAGCTATTCTTTGAAGCAAAGCGTTGGTTGAATGACGACGAATACGCTGTGGCTATTGAGAAAGGCCAGACTCGTGAGGCAACGAACGCCATCACGATGACAGTATCGCAAACCGATACTAAGGTTGTTTCGCAGTCTGAGGTGGCAGGTACTGCACCAAAGGCAGTTAAAGCAGCGAAGCCAACCAAACCAAAGGTTGAGGAAGAAGACAGCGGCGACGAGCCGGCAGTACGCAAAGAAGCAGTCGTTGGTAAGAATGTTCCTAAAGGCGGCTCCGACCTGAACAAATTGGTCGATGCTTGGGACGACACAGACGACTAAGCAGTAAAGCCCAGCCGGAGGTGGCGCTAATAACACCGGCAGCGGGGGCCAGTTACCCCTTTCGTTGGTTCACCTAGACTGGTGACCCCGCACTTTTATAGGAGATCGTTGATGCCGTTTGATGGAAAAACATATAGCCCGGCACGCGATAAAGAACGCCTTGCCACCCAACTCTACAACGTCTGGGAATTGATGCGCGACGGACGTTGGAGAACCTTGCAACAAATCTCTGAAAAGGTTTACTGTCCTGAAGCAAGCGTGAGTGCGCGGTTGCGTGACTTACGCAAGCAAAAGTTTGGGGGACACACAGTAGAACGCCAGTACGTTAAGCGAGGTTTGTTTAAATATCGTGTCATACCAAATGAAGATTACTAATGCCCTATTCACATACCGTTACTGACAGGATTATGAAGGCACCCAAGACGCTGGGTAACCAGCTTGGGCGCTACGCTGTTCATTTAGATGTTCCTGTGACTTTGATTGCTAGTGCGACCGGAGCAACACGGCAGACTGTATATAACTGGTTTGGCGGCGGGGAAGTACTACAACCCTACCGCGCCGCTGTTTCGTCGCTTTTAAAAATAATGCAGACTTCCCCCTCGTTGGAGGAAGCACGGAGAAGAATATGTTCAGCGTTCAGCCTTCCAAATTAACAGATAAAGAACTTGTACGATATGGCGACATGCTGCTAGCCGAGGGCAAACTACCTGTTGAATGGCAAGAAGAAATTATCAAACGACTTGAAGATTTAGTTAACCCAACACCACGACAAGACAGGCGCTAATTCATGGGAGCGCTAATGGAACCGTTAGATTTTCTAGCGGCGGTACTGCCGTTCGCTGAAAATTATTATTGCATTGCAGAGTTTGACTCTCGCAAGAAAGAACACATCTTTGGCAGTTCGTTGGAAGAGCTTGCAGCTAACGCTGCACAGTTTGACCGCGATAAAAAGGATGCGTATTTTGCTTTGGCGGCGTACAAACATTCTGGCGATCGCACAGCAGAGAACGCTAAAGTTATGCGTTCGTTTTTCCTTGACATTGATTGTGCAGAAGATGGACCCAAGACGTACGCTACTAAAGAAGATGGCCTTGCTGCGTTTAATGCGTTTGTTGAAAAAGTTGGTTTAAATGCACTAGGCGTGCCTCTCGTCGTTGACTCAGGCGGCGGCTACCATGTGTATTGGCCTCTGACAGTTAACGTCGATATAGCTACATGGAAACCTGTAGCTGAAAATTTTAAACGTTTGTGCAAGCAAGAAGGGTTGCGTATTGATTTCTCAGTACCTGCTGATGCTGCGCGTGTGTTGCGTGTGCCCGGCACTACTAACTGGAAGCGAGTCAGAAAGTATGGCATCACGTTGCCGGTGGTTGTATGGCAGGAGCCATCGCCAGAGGTATTTTTGTTTGATGACTTTGCCAAGATTGTTCGTGAGAATCTCATAGATATACCTCCGGTAAAAGACTTTGAATCGATACCCGGCAAGAAACCTGCGTTGCCAGCAACAGCAACCACACTCAAACTGTTTGAGAACTCATCGACGTTTTTTAAATCAATACTTAACAAATCAACGAAGGGGGAAGGCTGCGGCCAACTCGTACACTATTTAGAAAACGCCGCTGAAGATGGCATGGAGCCGCTATGGCGCGGTTGGCTATCAATTGCAACGAAGTGCGAAGACGGTGTTAAAGCATCAAACTTTCTTACCGAGCGTCATCCATATACTAAAGAACGCATGGCGCAGAAGTTGCGCCAGATTAAAGGGCCTTATCCATGCGTTAAATTTGATAGCGAAAACCCCGGCATTTGCACAAGCTGCAAGCACTATGGAAAGATAACTAACCCGCTAGCATTAGGCAGGGAGGTGCAGGTTGAGGTTGAGGAAAAAGTTATACAAATTGTTAAGCAACCTACTGCCCCCCATGAAGAAGCAACGCAGGTTACGTATGTGCGCCCGACAGCGCCTCGTGGTTTTGCGTACGGTAAAACGGGCGGTATCTATCGTGAGGAAACAACGACGGATGAAGAGGGCAATAAGGTAACTGACCAACGCATGATCTTGCCGTACGATCTATTTGTCATGGACATACTAAAACCGATTGATGGCGACCACACAGTTCACATGGTGGCGCTGCGTCCTGAAGGTGCGGTAGATATTTTGTTTCCACAGAAAGTTATCATTGGCAAAGATGAATTAGCCAAGTCATTGGCATCTCAGAACATCATTGCGGCTTTTGGCGCAGGTAACGACGCGCAGTTGTGGATGTATGTGCGTGGCTGCGTTGAGAATTACAGTTCAGGTCGTGGGGCTATGGGTGTACCAGCTAACTATGGCTGGCAGAAAGATCAGTCGTTCGTCCACCATAATTTGATTTACGGTGCTGATGGTTCGATTCGTAAGATACCTATGCCGGGCTTAGAGAATGTATTTCACGCCACAGGACGCGATGGGACGTTGGATGGTTGGCGCAAACGTTTTCTTTTGCTAGCGTCGTCTACCTATAACAAGCCTGAAGACCTGCATCCGTTGTTGGCTAGTGCGTGCGTTGGGTTTGGTTCTATTGTCATGGCGTTCTCTGGCATTGATGGTATGACGTTTCACTTGGGGCACAGAGAATCAGGTACAGGTAAGTCATACGCGTTGCGTATGGCAGCGTCTGTTTGGGGGCATCCGAACCGCTATCGCGTAGGTGCGGCAACGTCTGATGTAGCCATGCTGCAAAGGGCTGGCCTACTAGGTAGTCTGGCGTTGATCTCAGACGAGATCACAACCAAGAACCGTGCAAACTTAGAGTGGTTCCCTGCCTTTTGCTTTAGTTATAGCGAGGGTGGCGGCAAGGATAGGATGGAGGCAGGAGCCAATAAGGAACGAATTAATACTTCGTTTTGGATGGGTCTAGCTTTGATGGCATCCAACACGGTAGTGCTGGACTACATGACAGGTGTGCGTAAGCACTCCTCTGAGGGTGAACTACGCCGAGTCTTGGAGCACAACCCACGTACCAAACTGCGCTGGACTACTGCCGAACTTGAGCTTATCAAAACATACGCAGACAGTTATGGGATTGCAGGCCCGTTGTTTGCGCAATGGGCTGTTAGAAACCGCGAGACTATTCGGAGCGTATACAAAGAAGTTGAAGCACGGTTGAAGGTTGAGTTCAATATTGTGGACGATGAGCGTTTCTGGTTGGCAGGTTGCGCTGCCGATGTAACCGGAGCCATTCTTGTAGGCGACAACTACGCAGGAATTATTAACCTGCCGATCGAGGGCATTATCAAAGCTTTGAAGGGTATGGTAGTGGAGCAGCGTAAGTTAATGCGTGCAAGCGTGAGAACTGCGGAAGATGTGCTGTCGGATTACACCACCACGTTTTACGGCAACCTCGTTGTGTTTTCTGCGGCTGATCCTATCGGCGCTAGGTTTGGTGACGATACGTTGGTTGAGAAGAATACATTGCGTAACAAGGTGGCGGGGCGTGTGGAGCATGAGGTAGCGCCGGGATATGTGGATTTTTATATTGAAGAGCAGCAGCTCAAGGCTCACTGCGCTGCGATGGGGTTTAGTTTCTCTGACTTTAAACGTGACATAGAGAACATCTATCGTGTGCAGTATATTAATAAATTTGACCTATTACGCAAAACCAATGGTCCGCCTATGCGTGTGAACGTAGTAAAAATTAGCCAGCCGACAGAGCTATTTGAAAAGAATGTCTAAGAAGCTGACGGTTAAGTATCCGTGGGCGGCATTGCCCCGCTATGGTGGGTTTTTTGTACCGACACTGGAACTTGAGAAAACGCGGGAGGAAGGGTTAAAGGAAGGGATACGTATTCGTATGTGGGGTAAAGCCGAGCCAGCCATCAAAGATGGCAAGCTCGGTGTGTTGTTTACTATTGGCGGGAGGCGGCATTAAACGATCGGGCAAAGATAATTTTTGCTTCACGTATTTGATCTAGTTTAACGCGCTTAGTTTCAGGAGGCATGTTTGATGAACGCGTCATTTTTTCAAGTTGCGTAAATTCATTCATATCCGTTTTAAAACTTTCGGCTACTTCAGACAACGTAATTTGTTTAGCGTATTTAGTTGCCATCCTAATTGCTTCGTCTTTTTTGCCTTCTTCAATTAACTTGTCTACGGTTTTCTTTATTTCGCCGTATTCTTCAGCTTTTTCATAGAACGTCGTAATCTGCCCACCAGCATCTGTGGGCTGGAACATTGAACCTATTACCGGCATATCAGACAAACGCTTAGTAGCTGGCTTTGGTCCTTCTGTTGGAATAAGTAAACTTACACCCTGTGCAATGGCTAACCCCATACCGCCTGAGTAACCGTTGATTAGATGGTCGATCATGACAGGCGAGACGCCTTTGCTTGGCATGCCGGCTGCTTCAGTAATAGCGCCAATAGCGCCGCTAAGTACTTTAGCAATCTCAGTAGTTTTTTCCCGTACTCGTTCTTGCGGCAATAACATTTGTTCAGCTTTTGATTCAATATCAAGGCCGGTGTACAGCGAACGATTCATCGTAGCTTCAAGTAGTGGTTTAACACCTGCTGGTACGGCTGTGGCAACGCCAACAGGGGAAGACATGGCAATTAGTTTACCCATGCCAATCATTACTTTAGACGCGTCCTGATCTTTACTTGCGGCCAACATAATTGCTTCAGGCATAGCTTTAAAGATCAAACCAATCTCAAACGGAATAGGTACTTTTACTGGCTGGTCTAAGCCCGGCACTTTAATAAACCAATTCTGTAACCTGTCCTGCATCGATGCGTTTTTGTATGCATCATCGTCTTGCATCATCATGGCGTAGGCTACGGTAGCACCAGCCATTAACATGCCGCGTGTGTACAACTTACGTTGAATAGCTAGTTTGTCAGCGTAGGGCAGCTTGCCTGCAAACGCTTGGTATAGTACGTTCAAGCCTTGAATCTGTGAGTTTAAGAACGGCACCATCATGTTCAACGAATACAGGCTACTGTCCACACCGCGTTTACTAAAGTTCATAGACTCTAGCGTAGCTAGTGTAGCTTCCATATCCGACAAACCTTGCTTGCAGTAGTCGTTGTACAGCGTGATACGGGACGCAGCATCGGCCTTCATGTGCATACGGTCTAACTTTGCTAACGCCAAGTCCCAACCCAACCCACCTTTGGTCAGTTGCAGCAAAAGCTTTTGCATATCTTCTGATGTGCCGGTCAACAACTGCCCGCCAATAATCCCACGCTCCTGAAGTTTCTTCTCTCCTTCGCTTACCCCGGCGTACATTTTTGTTAGCTCTTTAGCGGCAGAAGCCACGGGTGTCATATTTCCACCAGCTAACAAAAAGTTTGTCATTGAATCGCGAACAACCTGACGGGCTGCATAAACTGGGCTTCGCGTAATCATGTCACGTAGCCATTTGGCTGGTATCGACATAACTTTGGTTATGGTTCCAGACGTAACAACCACACCGTGCATACCACGCACTAACAGTTCAGCCGGTATGCCAATAGCTTCGCTACTAGCACGGTCAACAATAGCGTGATACTCCACCCCGTCTTTGTTAAAGCGTAATACGTTTGGCTGTGCAGGGCCGGTGCCTATTTTTATTCTACCGTTTCCTAACAACCCAGCATTGGCTAAACCGAACGCCGCTTCTTTGGTTGCTAAGTTACGCAAGCCCATGTCCACCAGCAAGCTAGTGTTTTGCAAAGCAGAGTTAAAGAAATCTTGAATTTTTGTATCGCCACCTACCAGTTCACGCAAGTACGGTTGTTGTTGTATGTTGCCAATAGCAATTGGTTTCATGCCGCCAACTTCCATTACTACGCTGTCGCCTATGGCGCGGTAGAACGGTACATAGTCCTGATCTTTTTTAAGTTCTGCTGCCAGCTTAGCGCTAATAGCGCCTGACTGTTCTAGCCAATCTACTAAGCCGTTGTTGTACTCGTTGTACAACTTCTGCGCTTTTGTAAATTGCGGAATGCTACTACCCACGCGCAAAGCTTCTTTTAATTCAGTTTGAGTTATTGACCCGCTAAAGTTTAGTACATGTATACCTTTGTTTTTAGCGCGGTTAGCAGCAAGATACAACGTAAACAAATTGCGTACGCCTTCAGCGTTCATGCCAGCAATCTTTACTTTGTTTAGTTCTTCTGCAATATCTTTTAAGTTAGCGCCGCCGCCAGAAACAATAATGCGGTTGCCTTTGGAATCCAACTGTATTTTTGGAGCGCCGCTGTTAACAGTTGCCCCTACCCATGCTGAGCGTTGGTCGTGCATACGGGCGTAGTACATCATCTGCATAGCTTGCGATGATTTCTTTAAGTACTCAGCCACACGTTCCAACGGGGCAAAGCGGTCAACGTACAACGTGCGTGCGCCAATACCAGTAGCCTCGGACTTAATTCTGTCCATCGTGCGCTGCTGCGTAGCTACAAGTTTTCTGGCTGTATCAGCTACGCCTACTGGAATAGTTCCATAGGTAGCGGTACGTGCAAACACTATTTCGTTATCAATAGTTTTGTATGCACCAACTGTTTTGTCAGCCATTGACCTAGTAGACTCACGCAAAAATCTGTAAATGTCTTGTGTATCTGCTTTAACAATATACTTAAACCCTGCTTTGATAGCAGCGTTACGGAATGCAGCTACTATTAACTTCCACAGTTCTTGTAAGCTTTTTGCGTCTCTAAACCGTTTGTTTTCTGTCGCTGTTTGTGCGTTTGTAGTTTCAGAAGCGTACGCAACCAACTCACGCACCATAGCAACGCGTCTAGCTTTTTCCAAAGCGGCTATTTCTGATGCTGGTTTGTTGGCTTCTTTAGCCGCACGGATACGTTCGTTATACGCTGTTGATGTTACCAGCACGCCATCCATAACAGATGGGCCAAGTCGTGCAGCCAAACCGTAAATTCCACCTTCGCCACGTTCTATAGCACGCACCAACGCGCCTATGCCTTTGGAACCAAGCATTGAGTCAATACCGTAGTGGCCTATAAGTTCGTGCGCAATCGTCAGTTCTAACTCAGACTGCGATCTATGGGCGTTGCTAATTACAAACACTTTGCCGTTAGGAAGAACACCGCCTCGTATTCTGTTTTTAGTTAAGTCTACCCCTTGAGCAACCATGTAATCACGGAACTCTTTAGGTAAACTGTCTAAGTTTTCAACAAACGTAAAGTCAACATTTTCAGGTAAACCTTCTTTAACCTGTTTTATGTACGATTTAACTGACTCAAAGCTAACTGGCGTGATGCTTTCATCGCCAACGCGGAACATAACGTCGCCTTTATTAAAGCGGTCCCAACCTGTCTTAGACGTATCTATGTCGCCTTTTGGTTTTTGTTTGGCTATGCGTTCTGCTGCTTTTGTTTTTTGTGCTTCAGTTGCTACACGCACAGGACCGGCGGCTTGGGCTGCGGGCGTACGAATTTGCGGAGGGCTTAACGTTTTTGTGTAAGGACCCCGCGCTTTTTTAATTGGGAATCCTTCTTCGTCAAACTCACGCGCAAGGTCTTTTGATAACAAAAAGTCGTTAAACGCCGTTTTAAATTCTTCTGCTTCCGTTGCTTGTTTAGTTGCTGGAAGAACCCCTGCCGGTTTACTTGTTTCTTTTACTGCGGATTCTGTCATGCCTTTAGCTTCTTGCTTTAGGCTATCTATCTCGCTTTCAATATTGGGAATAGTTTTTTCTTCTGCCGTTTTAATTAAACGTGTAAGCGCAGATTTTTCTTGCTTATCAATGCCTTCGCGGCTATTCATGTCTTCGCGGTCGTCACGCATTTTTTCAAGACGATCACGTTCTTCTGCTAGCGTATCTTCTGCTAAAGCAATATCAGACTTAATATCAGCGCGAGTAACTTTTGTTCCGGGCAATCCGAGGCCAGTCTGGCGGGAAGCTTCAGCCTGACTTTCTGCCATACGTTCAGCAGCAGTTTTGCCTTTGCCTGCTTCAATTGCAGCGGCTGCACGTTTAGCTCCGGCTATCTTGCTAATAAATTCACGACGTTGTTGTTGCAGCGTATCAAATACTTTACGCAAACCAGTAGCTTCTTCTAACGCCGCTTTAACTGCCTTATTTTTATTTATGTACGTTTTTAAATACTGTAAAACTGGTTGACGCGCTACGGTAGCATCATCAGCAAGGGCGTCTTGAAAATTCTGGATGCTTTGAATTTTCTTTTCAAATGCTGTAACAGCGGTATCAATCTCTTTGCCGCTGGACGCAAACCCAGAGCGCATCTCTTCAAACTCTTTATCAATCTCAGCAATCTGCTGGTTGTACGCACGCAATGCAGTACGTGCCTGTGGAGTAGTAGGCTTTAACACATCTCTTCGTTTTTCTACGTCACGGCGTTGTTTATCAAGCCGGTTGTACACTTTGACCAACGCATCAGCAGACTGGTCTTGTATGCCACGATAGCGCTTTAATGTCTCGTAATACTGCTGTACTTTTTTCTGGTCTTCAGCAAATGTTTCAAGGCGTTGGGTAATATCCGCTTCAATTTTTGCAAAGCCGGGCGACTTCGTACCAGAACGCTCTGCAATACGGCGCTGTTGTCTTACAGCATTAACTAGTGTCTCAAGCTTTGCTGCCATAGCATCGACGTGCGCATTAACAACATCTAATGCGCGTTTGGCAGTCATGCCTTCTTGTTTGCTAACAGCCGTTACCTGCTTAACTTCTTTTTTTATTTCCTCACGTTCTTCTTTTTGTGTTTGAGTAAACTGTCTGAAGTTAGCTAAGAAAGAACCCGGTTCTTCGTTGTACGGAACAACAGGCGCGGCTTCTTGTTTTACTTCTTCTGCTGCCACTTCTTCTGCCGCTACTTCTTCTGTAGTAGCAGGTTTTCTAGGGCCAACTAACTCAACACGCTTAGGCGTGCCTTTTACACGTTCAACGTCGCTATACTGGGTTACAATCTTTGCAATGTCGTCACGTATGACATCCATTGCTTCTGTAGGCGCACCAAACTTACGGGCAGCAGCCATCTGCAGCATGTTGTTGATACGGCCAGCAATAAGGTTGGCTTCGTCTTTAGTAACCGAAGGCACAGCGTTTGCACGACGGTTAGCTTCAACCTCTTGCAGTACAGCAGTAGTAAACCGGCCACGAGCTTTACGCTCCTCGGCATCTAACCGTACGCTCTCTGCTTCAATACGTTGCTCTGGCGACCCAGACTTAGCGCTCAACGTGCCTGTAAGCGGCGGTGCTACAGGGTTTTTACGATACTCTGACGCTGCGCGTACAGCGTCTAACGCTGCAGGAAACGCTTCATTTTGTTCTTTTGACAAACGATCTAATTCGGTTCTGTACGAACTTTTCTCGCCCGGTTTTTCTAACAAACTGACAAAACTAACTGTTGGGCCGCCAATAACTTCATTGCGTTGGGGCTGTGCTGCTATACGAATTTTTTCTGCTAAATCTGTTAGTTCGGCACTATCCCGTGCTGCACCTTTCTGTTGTTGAAGAACGCGAAAGCGTTCAATCATACGAAGCAGTTCGTTATCAAGACCTACGCGTAACGCAGCAGCATCTCCCGGCGTTTTCTGTTCTTCGTACTCGTTAGTCTCATCATTAAACACCAGCGCAGGGGCACGTTCCGTGCGCACACCTTCTCCAGCCGTACGGCGGCCTGCAACAGCCCCGGGTTTGGCCGCCCGCTTAACTTCACTTTCAACAGTCTTTTCTGTTTTAGCTTCTAATAAACGAACAATTTCGTTTAACGTTTCGTTGAGGCCAACTGGGTTGTTTTTGTCTTGCGCAATATTACGCAACGCATAACGTTCTGTATCTAACTGTTTTTTAAGGTCTTCCGCACTACGTACGTTTTCACCAATTCGTTCTAACGATTTGGTTTCTGATTTAACTAACTCTGCAGTTTGTTCTTTAAGTTGAAGCTTTAGCGCACCAACAATTGCTTTGCTTTCTTTAGCGCCAAAATCCGGTATTCGTATGTTGTTATCAACAATGCTTCGCGCTAACGAAGGGTCACGCATTAAAATTTCTACGGCATCTTTAACATGTTCAGATAACGGCGCGCCGGTATTTTCTGCGTAAAAACGCAAAGGCTGCAGTTTATCTTGCGCAATTTTTGCCGCATCTTCCGCGCTTGTTATTTCTTCTTTAGGCTTGAATTTGGTTGACTCCATCCACGATTCAAGCGTTTCGTCTTTAGGTGCTGCTTCTTCTTCTTCTTTTGCTTTTGGCTCTATGCCGTACTGTGTGTAGTCAAAGTACTCTTGTTCCGTCATGCCTTGACGACGTTGTTCTTCTCTGGCAACTTCAATCTTTGGTTTGTTTGTTTTAATCTCAGATTGCAAATCACGCATCTCACCCATCATTGCGCGGATTTCGTCTGTTTTTTCTTTCCACTCAATGTGTGCTTCTGGGTCTGCGTTCTTGCCGGGCTTTTTACCACGTTCTTTACGCAGTTCTTTAACTTTGTCTTGTAGCTCAGTAAGCTGCGGTTCAAGGCCAAGCAGGTAGTCTGGGGCTGCTTTACGTTCAGCTTCTGTTTTGGCTTCTGCTTGTACGCGTTTGTCTTCTTCGCCGCGTAAACGTTCATCTCGTTTTTGCTCAGCTTCAGTACGCGCAACGCTACGTTCAATAGCCCGCCCGGGGACAGCTAGTGTGCCACCGAGAAGCGCGCCGCCTATAAAATTGTCGTAATATTCTTTTTTGGCATTTTCATCTGTCAGGTTTAAGCCAGCTTGCGCACGTTCAAGAACCTGTTGTGCAGCTTCTGTTAAACCTTCAGTGCCTGACGTTTTTAATACAGCGGGTCCGTACTGGCGTACTTTGTCAGCCATGCCGCTGACAATTCCGTGCTTGGCTACTTGCTCAAGCTCTGCTTCCGTCATCTGTACACCGGCTTTACCAAGCACCTTACCCAGCCCGGGGACCATTCTTAAACTAAGTGTGTCAAGCGCTGCCTGTGGGATAGATGCAGCTACGGCTTTAGCAACTTCAACATCTTTAGCAGACTTGCCTTCTTCCATCTGGCGCGAGATGTTAGAACCTGTAAATTGCCCCGCAGATACAGCGGTAGCAGCAGCGGCAGCGCCTGCTGCGCCTAATGCTTCAGGAGCTAAAACCCCCGCAGCAACGGGGGCCAACATGTAAGGAACAGATTGACCAAGTAAGCCAGTAAGATAGGAAACCGGAGCTTCTTTAAACTCTGGTTGACGGTATATTTGCGATACTTTTTCGCGTTGGCCTTTAGCGTATTCTTCAGCACCTTCTACACCGGCTGTTGCACCAATCGCAGCTATATCGCCTTTAAGCCCTTCAAAACCAGCGCGCAAACCGGCCATAAAACCAGTTTCAGGTTCAGCTTTAGGCAGTTCAGGGGTTGCCGGCATAGGCATTGGCGTTGGTGCAGACATACGAGATGACTGCCGCATCTTATGCGCAATGTCTGCCAGTTTTCTAGCGTCTTCAACATTACCTGCTGCATCAGCACTGCGTAACGCTTCAAGTACGTCCGGTAAACTGTATGCCATGTTTAAACCTTATCTGCCACGGTATTTGTTAATAAGCGCGTCATCTTCTTTGGTACCTTGAAACATATCGCCACCGCCACCGCCACCGCGCTTTAAACCAGCATCTTTAAACGCTTGGTCTAAATAAAACTGACGCCATTGTTCGTACACTTGGGGTGTAACAGTTAATTTGTCTAGTTTAAACGTATTCATTTTATCGTCTAACAGTTTGCGCGCATTTTCTTGCGCTTGCTGACGCAGTGTACCTTCACGGTACATTTGATTTTGTTCTCGCGTTGCCGCAGCGTTTTCTCTGCTTGCACCGGCAGTCATGCTTGTTGCTGCTAAATGCGCTTGGTTAGTTTCTTTGTTACGAATGTCTGCATGTTTTTGCGCTTCCAACATACTAAATATGTCGGTAGCTGATTTTTTGTTTTCGCCGTAAATTTTAGATAAGCCATCAATGCTGGCTTTTCTGGAACTAAGGCCTAAATCAAATGCTTTGGTTTCAAAGTCGTTCTTTTCTTTCCAATCGCCACGAGCTTCGGCACGACGTGCTTCATCAATCATGGCTGTCATTTTACGACGTTCTTTAGCCGCAGCATCTAATTTTTCCAAACCATCCATATATTGTTTAGTGCCAACTAACGCGCCTTTACCAATATTTTCCATTGCATGACGAGACGTGCCCCCAGCAATAGCCAGACCGGCGTTAACCAAAGCCATTTGCAAGTTTTTATCTTCCTTGCCTTTAACTGCGGCTTTTTCTTCACCTAATTCTTTTTCAAGCCCTTCAAACGCTTTACCTGTTGGCCTACCTTCTTCCCGCGTTCTACGAAGTGCTGCTATACCTTCTCCTGTTTTTTTCTCAAGGTCTGCATACTGACTCTTAATTTCAGCATCTTGTGGGCCAGACATTCTGGACATTACATCAAACGTTTGTTGTTCGGTGTCTGCAGGCGTTGTAGTAGGGATACCCGAAGCTATAGGCGCTGTCTTTGATTTAGCTATAGGCACATCTGCTGGGGAAGCTTTACCAACTGCGCCACGTTTTGCGGCGTCTAGTTTGGGCAGCACTTGCGGGATGCCTGAATTTACTGTTTCCCCCGGCTTGTCGCTAACTATGATGTTGTTACCAAACGCACTATCTTGCGACGCTTTTGGTTCAGTCGTTGGCCGTTCGGGTGCTTTTGGCCTTTTTAAAAGTGCGTTTAAACGACTTTCAATTAAACCTCGTTCTGGACTACCGACAGGCAAAGCATTAAGCTGTTGCTGTAGTTTAGCTATTTCTTTTTCAGTATCAATCGGTTTAAATAATTCTTGTTGATACCCTTCTTCATCAGCAAGTGTGTTTACTTTATCGGTAATGCGGCGTGAGAACGAGCTTTTAGGGGGCGGCACAGAAGACATTAAATTATTTCTAACCAAGCTTCCGTCTTCACCAGCATAACCCGGTACATACCCACCATCATCAAACGCAATGATGCCACCATTAGCGTGCCCCATACCTTCCATATTAGGCGCTGGCAGTTGGCCGATGCCTGTGTTTTCAGGAAGAGAAGCTTCTTGCCCTTGTTGCATAGCCATCATGGCATTGTCAGGCAGCATGCCATTTTTTTCTTCTTCGCCCTCCTGCGCTAATTTATCGCGTATGCTAACTGTTGACTGTTTTTGCGCCGCTTGCTGCGCTTTAGCAGCTATTTCCATAGGGCTTTTAATTTCATACGCCGCCATAGCCGCAACCATAGGGATAGAATTATCTTGCCCACGCATAACAGCCTGCAACTTAGCAACAGGGTAGTTCATTGCCATTTTAAAATACTGGTTGATGTTTGGCATGCCTATTGACATATTAACCTCGCGCTCTCTGCATTGCGTTGTACATTGCTAGTTCACCCAAACCCGGGTACCCCTGATCCATGTGGTCTTCTTCAATCTTACCGCCAGCGGCTTTACCACCACCAAACAAACCATACCCGGCTAAACCTAGACCTGCAGCTTGCGACAGCATTGAAGGCGGCGCTTGGTAAATAGATTGTGTAGTGTTTTGCGGCACACCCTTTAGCATCTCAGTCATAAACGCTAACTGCTGATACGGGAATTGTTTCTGCGTTAAAAAATCTTGGTAATCCTGCGACATTTTTTGTTGCACTAATCCTTGGCGTTGTTGCCCTGCGGAAGAAAGCGCATTAATGATGTCTTTTTGCTGTTGGAATTCTTGCCCGCCAATACCCGCAAGTTGATTAGCAGCTTGTAATTGTGTCTGTAAACCTTGAAGTCCTACACCAGCGCCAAATTGCCGGGACTGTTCAGTAGCCTGTTGCGCTTGCATGGCACGCTGTTGCTCATTGCCGTATAAATTTTGCGCTTGTTCATACGCGGCTTGCTGGCCTCTGGCTTGAATATCGCCAAGTTGCTGTTGTAAATTACGGTTTGCTTCTGCTTGAATAATAGCCGAACGAGAACCACCAAACGCATTTTGCCCTACCGCTTTAGCTTGCTGTTGTTGGTTAGCTATATCTGCGGAACGACGCGCTTCACGGTTCTGTATATCAACAACATTTTGAGTGTAAGGCGACATGTACTGCGCAGCCACACCCGGATTAGTAAAAGACCCCGTATGAAACGCCATTGGGTCATACTGCACATTACCGGCCTTTAACCCCGCAGAAGACGCAAATTGTGTAGCTGGTCCAAGTTGCTGAGAAGGCGTGATATTAGCAACGGCTTGTTGCGCAGTTAACTGTAGGGGATCAAACCCAGCAATACGGTTGCGGTTATAACCTACGTAGGGAGTCGAGGCTTGCGCTAACGAACGCTGCGCCATCTCCTTAACCATCGGTTTAAATTCTTCCGGGTAGGATAAATTAGTAACCGTTTGGCTTGTTGGTGCTGAAGTCGGTTCATCTCCCCCAAAAGAAAAAGTAAACCAGTTGGGGTTAAAAAACAGTTTAAGTATGTTAAACATGCAAATGCTCCTTGCGGTAATCGTCAAATCGTTCCACAACTATTTCTTTCCAAATTTCAGGCATGTATTCAGCAGCTTTATCAGGCCCAACACATACATGAACCATGTACGCAATGATGTTTCCTGCTGCATACCGCAAGTTGTGAGCTATTTCAATCCCGTGTTCATCTTTGTTTTTTTCAAATTGATTGGCTGTTTTGTATGCAGAAACAACCGTTATCCACATAGGAAGTACTACATCTTGTATGCGTCTGTAAAACAAATTCCCCGGCATGTACACCAAACAAATTAAAAAAGCTTCGTTAATAGCGTCTTCACTTACAGGTTTGTCTTTATCAACCAAGTCATCCCAAACATGCGCTAACCTAACAAACATACGAAAAACAGCTAAAGCGTCTTCATCTCCGCCAAACCATTCTAGTTTTCCGTTAGTAATCATGCTGGCAACACTCGCGCTGCTTTACTATTTACAGCTATTTTGCCTTTACCAACTGTAGACCTACGTTTTTTCTGAACTCTATCCATCATGGCGTACAACTGGCGTGCGCCTGCTTCTGTAGAACCATTACCCAACTCAGACACAATCCGTGCGGGAATAACAAACTCACCATCGGCAAGACGGGCAGGCTGGCGGTTACCAATTTGTGCAGGGATAGAATCAGACACACCATCGCCGGGGCCTTTAAGTAAACGCCCGCCATCAGAATAACCGCCTAAGTTATATTCGTCTTCAGCCACACCCCCTACAGCCATACCACCTGCAGCGTATGCGCCAGTACCAAATGGATCATATTCTTTAGGGGCTTCAAAACTTAATGTGTTTTCAAGCGGCAGGGCTTTATTAGCAATTTGTTGGTACACGTTGTTAATACCCAAGCGTTGCATAACATCCGTATAAGGCAGTGCCCCTTCAATAGATGCTATTTGTTGCGGCGCATTAAACACATACCCACCTTGCCCTGTTGTATCAAACAATTGGGCTGAAGGCCCTTGGTACGCCCCCAACCCCGCAGAAGGCGTGTTGTAATCTTGGCGATACGCGTTAATCTGTGCTTGCGATATAGGCGCAACTGCGGGCTGGTTAATTTGTAAAGCCCCAGATTGTGCGCCGTCTGATATAGCTACATCTTTTTTATCTACCGCTGGCACAAACGGTTTTGTTGCGTAATCAAGGTATTCGTCAGAGCCTTCAAGGTCTGCTTGTATTTGGGCTAATGATTTTTTACCAGCGCGTAAAGTTTTAACTTCATCCTTTGTTGCTGGCCTACCAATTGTGTCATTGTATAAAGAAATAATTTCTGTAATTGTGGCTGGTTTTATGTTTGCAGTTTGCGCGGCAGCTTGTTTTGCATTAAACGCCGCTTCATTAACAGCGTTTAAATTTGCAAGATACGCCGGAGCCGACGTCATTGCATTACGCAGGTTTTTAAAATTTGTAAGTTTGTTAGCCGGGTCTTTGTAATATGCCAGTTCCCCGCCGGTCATATCACGCCCCCAGTAATACTTAGCTTGCGCATTTAAATCTTCGTCAGTAAATTTTTTTACTGCTCCTATTTCGGCCAACGCATTAACACTATTAAATAAAGATTGATCCGATATTTTTTTACCAGTATAAGTGCTTAACTCTTGCGCAGTAGGCGAACGCCCTGCAACATCCTCAAACATTTGACGAACATCTTTTTCCTCCATGATTCGTGGAGTTGCTGTGTCGTACGTTGGTGCCTTAGAAAGTTTTTGAAATTTTTCTTCTTGCTTTACTTCGTACTGCCCCGTTGCAGGATTATACGTTTTTGCAGCAGCGGACATGCCTGCCAACTTACCTTCGAGGTCTTTGATTCGGTTTAGTTGTGCAGTACTTAATTGGGTAGAACCGTACACACCAGTTTGTTCTGGGGCTGCTTTTATATCAGCAATCTGTTTTTTAATTTCGTCAACATCGCCTGTTGTAGTGGAGTATTGCCCACGCGCAGTTACGCCTTGCCCAGTACGAGCATATTCAGTTCCAAATTGTTTTATTGCTTCTGTTTTACCAGACATTACATCAGTGTATTCTTTGTTTTGTGCATCGTAATCTGCTTGTGCACGATCAATTAACGATTGAACACCTGTAGCTTTTGCGGCTTTTAATGCGTTACCTGCGTTAGTTACGTCTGTTTTTTGTTTGCCAATTTCCGTGTCATAGCTTTTGCCAAGCGTAGTTAAGTCAGACGCTTTTCCAAGGTCACTAATACCTGCATATTTATTTTTGTCGTAAGAAGTTAAATACGATTTATACGAGTTAAGTTCTTTTTGTTGGTCTGCAACACTCTTATTTAAATTGTTAATGTTTGTGTCATACTCAGTTTTAAGATTATTCTTTTCCGCTGCTCTTTGTGTGTTAAACGCACTAAGTTCTTTAGCAGGCACTGTTTTACGCAATGCTGCCGTTTCTGTATCAAATGTTTTTTGTTTGCCGCTTAAGTCGTATTCTTTTTTGTAATCGTTAAGCTGTTTGGTTGTATCCGTTTTAAATTTATTAAATTCAGCGGTTTTATCCGCTAATTCTTGTTGCGCAGGAGTTAATTGTTTAGGTGCCCCGCCAGCAGCAAATGATGTTAATGAAGCAATCCCACCGCTTGCCATATTAGTTGTAGGCATACCTGTATACGCGTTAACAGGTTCATCCGTTGCAGGGTAAACGACGTTTTGCGATATTGGGCGTTCTGATGGTGCTGCATAACTTGGGGTAAGTTGCCCGGACATTGGGTAACGGGTGTTATCTCCCATCGCATTCATTTGCGACATTTGTTCAACCGTACCGTGTATTGAAGAGTCGCGTAGTGATTCTGGAGAAGGAACCATACCGCCATCAGCGGCAAAATAAGTGCGTTCAGCCGTGCTGTTAGCAATTCGTGGCGACGGAGAAAAACGAGGAGCGTATACGTAACGTTCAAGCTCAGCTTCTTTTTTCTTTTTTTCTTCTTCTATGTCTTGCGGTGTCATCAAAGCACTACCGACTGACTGCAACAAATTCATTTTGTTGTCGTTTAAAAAAGCAGAGCCAGCGCCGCCTTGGTTTGTAATAATGTTTTTAAGTCCTGAGCCAAACTGCTGCATTACGCTAGGAGGCCCATTTACCCCGCCTACAGCATTTTTTGCTAATTCATTTTGTATGGCCGTTTGTTGTGCTTGTTGTTGAACTAAGTTGTTTGCCCCAAAACTTTGTGCTGGTTGTGTTAATAAAGGCGTACTTCCGGCACCGGCACCGGCACCTTGAACAAGGTAGTTAGGTTGTATTCCAAGAGACGCGCTTGTTGCTGCACTTGTCGCCCCTGCGGTTGCAGGCCCCATTAAACCTTGCGCTGTAAGCGCTTGTGCTGGCGCAACAGCGTTAGCAACAGCAGGCACCGCAGACGTAGCCGCGCCAGCACTCATAATCCCCGGAGCCATGCTAGCACCACCAAACGCGCCCAAACCGGCCATCAAGCCTTTTTTCAAGCTGCCTGTCATTAAACCTGTTCCAGCACCAACAAGCGCGGCAGTTTGCCAAGCCTCAGTCAAACCAAGCGATGCTCCGCCTGTAGCGGGGGCTAACGCCAAACCAATTATGCTAGGTAAAAAAGACGACAAAAACCCCGCTTCTGGCAGCCCTGTCTTTGGGTTAATTGTTAATGAGCCGCCATGCGCCATAGCCAGTTGTTGCAATCCAGCTACTTCTTTTGGGTTCATGTGGACAAGCATGGTATCGCCGCCACGTCCGGTGGTTTGCATCTGGTTGGCTAAGTTTTGTAGGCTCATGTTAGGACACCTTAATTTTTAACACGTTAGTAGAAACGTCATAGTAGACATCCCCAACTCGTAATTTTCCAGCCGCTTCTTCTACGCTAGTAGCAAAACTAACAGCCGTATTTCCAGTTATAGGGTTAAAAGCGCTGAAGTTTAATGCGGCTATAACAGTATTTCCTGTGCGTTGCGTAGACCCCGCGCTTGCTCCCGGATTGTCTAGTTGTGAAAAATACAACCGTAAAATGTTATTTAACTGGTCTTGGTACGCCCGGCTATATTCTAGCGGAGCTACTGGTAAAGCGGGGGATTTTGTGGTACCTGTAGACATGCTTATCTCCGCCCATCTGATCTAACATCAACACGCGGCACACCCAACTGCCATTGCGTTCCTAACGTATCCGAACTTATTTTAAAAGCCATCTGACGCCCGCGCACACGTGTGTACACAATCTGCGTAAACTCTTGCACATTATAATTTCGTTGGGCGGCGTAAGATTGTTTGGAAGTTACGGTAGGTGCGTCAGCTACGGTGTAAGGGCCGCCGGGGTTTTGTTTAGGTCTTACTGTAAACACTGCCGATGGTTTTGCCGGTACGGGGTTTGTTGATCCGTCAAACGTAATGTCTGGAATAATTCGCCATACAAAACCGTAGTTATGCCCATCACCAATATCAAAGTCAGACGATTGGATGTAAGAATTAATCGGCAATGCTGTGCCAGTTACTTCTACGTCATCGTTACCATTTTCATGATAAACAACCGTGTGCTGATAAGTAGCGCCCATAGGATACTCACGCAGCGGACTATCTAACCATGCGCTACGGTTTAGTGTGCCGTAATACCAAACTTTATCCAAATAATTAAAAATGACATAACGATCTACTGTTGTGCTATTAGCCGAACAGTAGTACCACCAAATTTCACTATATCCTTCATTACTGCCAGAAAACACTTGGTAGTTTTGAGTTAAATTAATATCCCCATACACATACTGGCGCAAAGCGCACGGCAACGTTTCCACACGGCCTGTGTATACATAGAACTTATCCAACCCCATCCAATACACAATGTTGTTAGCTGCGGCAACAGCGTTTGGTCCAATAATGGATATGTTGTTAGACAAGATGTTAAAGCCCCACACATACGGTGGGCCAAGATACTGCATGGAATAAACAGCAGCATCTGTCAAAACAATAATTTCTTGCCGAGTTTGGATAGAACTAACAATTGTAGAACCGGAAGACAAACGATAACTACCAGCTTGATTGGTTGCGGCGGGGTACCAAACAGAAAAACTTTCTTGATCTGACCAACGAATTAACATTGGGTCTTGAAGTTGGCTATCGTAGTCATTGCAACCAAACGCAATAACAAAACGCGATGCGTCTGACACCATTATTTGTAAAGCAGTTACTGGACAATAAGCGTCTGTTTGATATACGCCTGAACTGTTAGAAGAAAGCAATACTGCTGGATTGCCAAAAGTTAACACGCCAGCGCCGGTATATGATGGAATCCACAAATACAACGGGCCATTACGCGGGTTAATTAATAAATATTCACCAAAATTTGCTTGGGACCATAAACGTAATTGTGTGCCCTGTGTGTTGGTTACAGATTGACCCCAACCAGTATACAAACTTGCGTTATATACAATCGTGTTTGCTGTATGCGTTGTGGCTACAGTACCGTTAGAACCTCGTGTTGCTCCTGTAAATACAGTTGCGGTATTGCCTGTATACACCGCCAATTCTGAATCCATCAGAATAGTGCCAGATGCGTTTGAAAATCCAGTTGTAGATGCAACTGTTATGTTGGTGTTGCTTGAATCTAAACTAAGTGACAATGTAGTCTGTTGAACACCGTCAATAACACCGCCCCACAAACCTGTACCCCAACCAGTTAAGTAACTAAACGTAGCTAATCCGACGTTAATTTGGTAAACCGCTGTAACAGTACCGCCGCCAGTTTCTGTTGTAGGTGGTGGCGTAACTGCGGCGGCTGTAGATGCTTGAATACTGTAAGAGTTGGGGCTTATATATGCTATTTGATATTCGCCATTCAGCGTCAATCCGCCTACAGGACTGGCTCCAGAAAATGTTACAAAATCCCCAGTAATTGCGCCGTGTGAAATTGCTGTAACCAGTACAGTTTTTGAACCGTTAGTAACTGTAAACGGGTTTGTTAATACTGCTGTGCTGCGTATAGGAGTAATGTTGTAATACGCACCGCCATTTTCTACGTAATATTTTGAGTTAGTCCCAACGCCAAGCAAGTTATAGCCGCGCAAAGTAACCCAATTAATAAGCGACCGCGCTACGCCTTCGTATGTGTTAGCCGATATGGGACTCCAACCGCCCAATTTTTGCGGAAAACCAGAACGAAACCGAATTTTGTCGCACTCAAACCAACCACCCTCATTGGCAAGCGTTGTGCCTTCGCGATTGATTCCGGGTCTGAATTGTAAAAGCTGTAATGGCATTTTTATCCACCTGACTTGTACGGGCGTGTGCCCTGCTTGTCAATAATCAGCGCCATTTTCCGTGGCTTTGCCTCGGCAGTATTTGGGATACTCACATGCGTCCAACCCCCACCGCGTACCGGGTCTGAGAACTCACGGATCACCTGATCGTATGGCAATGCTGACGCTATGATACGCTTAACCACCTGCTCTGGAACCATACCCGCTACTTTAATATCAGCGGCAGTACCGTGGCAATGCTGGCTAGTTTTTGACCCTTTGATAGCTGCGTTTACCTCGGGACTACGGTACGCAGAGTTGATGCTAATTGGTTTGCCAAGCACAGCACGTAAGCCCTCAAGGAACGCAGCAAGACGCTTTAAATTGTACAAATGCTCATTAGCTGGGGTGTTGTCTAACCCATGCCGTGCCGCGTAGTCGCTGACGGTCATCTCTTCCAAGCTAAAGTTTGGCGAGAGCTTCATTTTTTAGACAGTTCCTTAGTCTTGTCTTTGCTGCTTTGGCTAGAACCAAAGAAAAAATTCAAGATGGTAGAGACAACAGTGCCCATGATAAAACCAAGAACTACGTCTACAAAACGTAGGTTCTTCTCAGGTATGCTGTAAGTCGTAATAAGGATGATGTACCCAATAGCAAACGATGACCACAGCCAAGCAAACTGATATACAAAACGGCGCACAAACGGGTCGTCTGACTCCATAGCTTTCTGCTGCATGTCTCTTGCGCTCTGCGTATTCTTCAGGTCGATCTCAGCCATGAATTCTTCATGCTTCATAGCCGCCATCTGAATTTCAGCCAGCTTGCTATCGTCTAGCAGACCGTTTTCGTCGGGTGTCAATTTAATGCCAAGCTTGTCCTCAACGTGTTCTAAGCCTTTATCAAGCACAGAGTCAGCAACTTTTTGTAATCCTGCACCGGCTAGTTGAGCCAGAATAGGCGCGAGTAGTGGCAACATTTATTCCCCCTGCATTTGCATTATTATCTTGGCGCGTAACTCGCGCATTTTCTTTACTTCTTGCATCGCTGCATTTGTAGCGTTATTCATGTCCATGTACATAATTCCCATCACAGGCAGGGCAACTACTAACACAAAACACAAGACCACCACGGCGATGAGTAAACTCCACGGTATGTGTGACTCGTCCTTATTAGCATCATTACCCATAGAAACCACAACATTATGAACAGTACCGCGATTACTGACGTCAGTTGTTCCTTGAGCTTTTTTCTTATATTTGCCCGTCGCCATTTTGCAATCTGATCCTGCTTAAGTTTTTCGACATGTGCTGCTTCCTGCTCGGCAACAATACGCTCCCACATAGTCTCAAACTTACCCCACAAAGCACCCAATTCAGCAGGGGCTTGGTAGACCATTGTTTCGCGTATTTCAGCCAGCATCGCATCCAGTCTAGCTGTGATAATGATTCTACGCAAAGCACGACGGCCTATACTTTCTTCACCTTTATATACTTTCTTACCTGAAAGCTCTTCTTGTAATAACGCTTTACTCAACGCGTCATACGCATCCATCAAAACACCCAACTGATTACCAATCTCAGTAAACGTATCGTTTGGGTCTGCCTTTGCTATTTCTTGCACACGCTGAACTTCAGCGTTGTACTGCTTTTTTTGTTGCGGTGTTGGGTCAACTACTTTGTGATACTGAACCTTCAAATCTTCTAATACGTCATGTACATCACCTGCCGCATTCTTGATGTCTTTGTATAACTGACATCCTTTCTTTACCGCAGCAACTGCGGCATTAGCAACAGCAAGTAATGTAAGCGGATCAATTTCAACTGTTCCTTAAAGCATATCTATCTGCGAAGAAGTAAGTGACGCAATTTGCTCTGTGGTTAAAGTCTGTATTTGATTAGTTGTTTGCGCAATATCAATCCAACGCTCTTCAGACTGACTCCACGACCAATCTCCAGCGGGCTGCAAATCACGCACTATCCAACCTGGCGGGTACCACCAAACTACTTCTTTTCCTTCAGGCGCAACTGGCGCATCTGGGACTTCAATCCAACCTTCCGTCCCATCAGTCTCAGGCATAGGTATGGAACCATTTTTAGAATAAAGCATGTGTCACCTATTGAACTGGGAATACAGTTGTTGTTGGCGTAAAGTTTGCCGTGTAGCGATTAAAACCTTTGGTTATACGAACTTCTTCTATGTAGCCAGTAAACGCATTTGATGTAGCAACATCGCTTGCAATGGTTACGTTTCCACTGGTCAACGTATTACCGTAGGAAAAAGTATTAAACAACGTACCATTTAAAAATACAAAGTTGTTTGTACCCGATCTACTAACAGCAAGATGCGTCCATGTATTGCCTGTTAACGAAGCTCTGGCATTTCCTTTTACGCCATTGCCATAAATAACTACGTTATTTGCTATTTGATAAATACCATAACCAGTATCTGTTCCTTGGGACGAGCGCGTATCTATTAAACATTTTAAAGACGCTGAACTATTGGCTGTATAAACCCACATTTCTATGGTGCAATTTCCATTATTAATTGCATTAACAAGGGTTACGTTATTTATTCGATTTAATCTTAGATAATCCCCCGTCCCATCAAAAAACATAGAACTATTACCAAACTTGCTTTGCGCTGTACTAACAGATGCGTTACCTACAGTTATCAAATCATCTTTTGCGGCAGAGTCGTATATGCCAGCATTCGTAAATAACAGGCAAGCTGTTGTATTACTAGTAGATGGCGGGGCTGTTGGTATTGTAATTGTCGCTCCTGCATAAGTAGCATTACCCTTTATATAGCTAAACCCAGAGATATACCCAGCAAGAAAACTGCCTCCCGATTCCGCGCCAACTTGTAAACTACCGGCATTAAAATTTACAGCATTGGCTACGTTATAGTCTCTTGTGCCGTTTACGTAACTTACTAAGTTAGTTGCGTTTCTTTCTACAACCGCATGATTCCAACCACCATACTTTATTAAATTTAAATTACCTGCCGTAAGTTGTGATGATCCATTCCAAACTTGCATTCCGCCATCTTGGCAAAAAACTCGCAACATACCAGCCGTTGATCCATAGCTAAATAAAGTTTGAAACGCTGTATTTGCAGTGTAAAACCAAAAATCAAAAGTAAATTGGTTGGTGCCAGGATATAAAGTTGCATTTGATGTTGGGAAAGCTAGATAATCTCCATTGCCATCTAAGAATAAACTACCACCTACAGCGCTTGTGCTATATGCAGAAGTAGGCGCAAACGGAGAAAATGATTGCACGGAAGGCGTACCAGTTGCTGTAACTGCTTTGGCGGAAACCGTAATATTTTTATCAAAAAAACCATTTGACTGGCAAGTAAGCAAAGTTTGATTTGCTGTATCCGTTGCAAATGGTGTTGTTGGTATGGTTGCGCCAGATAATGCAGTGCCTTTAATGTATCTAATGTTCGATAAATAACCAATTAAAGGATTTGTTGTAGTGGCGTGAGAGTATGTTCCTATTGTCGGCACATAAGTCGTATTAGTTAAGTTATTCGTATTAGAAGTCGGCGTACCAGCAGAACCATTACACCATACTGTTACCGTTCCACTTGTTCTTGATACGCAAAAATAATTCCATGCGTTTAAAGCTAATGTTGCAGCACTTGCAATAGGCGTTCCGCTGCCACTAGCAGTAGATGTAAGTTGAATTGTATTTGTTGGGGCATTTGCTTCAATTACAAAATAGTTCGTTCCACCAACGGTTTGCGCCCAAATCGTTTGTAGTGAGTTTGAACTAGTAAAAATCCAACCATCTACTGTAAAGTCACCAGTGCCAGGTGCAAAATCACTACTAGCTGGAACTGTTAAAAAACTGCCAGAAGCGGGCAAAAAATTGCTCCACCCAGTCTGGCTAAACGGCGTAAATGATCCCTGCGTTGCATCACCATTTGTAGTAATCGTAAAGTTATTAACAGAATCGTCTATAAACGTTTTGTTCTGAGCGCCGTTAGTTGATGTTGTGTTTAATAACAAAGTTACCAAATTAAAATAAACATCCCTCACAACAGCCGAAACATTGCTCAGTGCTTGAGTTATTTTTTGAAAAGACAAAAACATCCGGCGCTCCTATTAAGGCACGTAACCTTGTGCGTAATTACCATACCAATTTGAACCGTCAGCAATAAACGTCAAAATATCCATGTTATTTGCTGTGGTAGTAATAGTTGGGGCAGAGTTTGACGCCCACTTAACACCAGTAAACGTGCCAGTAAACGATCCGTTACCTGTCTTTAACAACAAAATAAACGACTTGCCGGCGACATTGGAAGGCATTGTAAACGTGCAATTAGCTGTTAATGTGGCCGTTACTATGGTTGAGTTTGCAATGTTTAGGGTTACGGTATTAGTTGTGCTTCCATACACAAGAACGCTTTCTGTATAAGCATTGATCGTAGCGTTAGCAAGTGTTGGTGATGTTCCCAAAACAACGCTACCCGTACCAGTTGATGTAGCAAAATCCGTTAGGCCAGATTCCCACGATGCTTCTGTAGTACCGGAAGCAAGAATACACGTACACATTGCGGTAGTGCCAGAAACAACAGTAATTACTGCATTTGCGCCAGACGATTGAACAGCCAAATTACCTGTACTGTTGTTGCAGATGTGGAATGTAAAACCTGTTGTAACTGTATTGGCTACAGGAAGTACAACTGTTTGAGTTAACGTGCCAGTAAATAACTGATAGTAGCTGCTGGTGTTTGATAAGGTAGTAGTGCCGCCAGTTGTGGCAGTGTTTGTAAACCCCATCAAGTTAGCCATCGCCAACGGAGCAGTTGCTGCATTTGTGCCGCCGCTAGTTATTGGCAAAACAGTAGTAAGCGCAAGATTTGAAATGCTTACGTTGCCAGTAATAGTGGCATTGCCTGAAACCGTAACATTGCCGGTAATAATGGCGTTATTAGCTACAGTTAAATTGTTAGTACTAAGCGTAGTAACGTGCGTTAGCACTTCTGTTACGTTTGTTCCATCGTTGTAAACAACCATTGATTTGCCAGAAGGAACGGTTACCCCCGTGCCACTAGCTACGTTAGTACTTGCGCCTGTTTGGTTAACGACGATAACTGCGTTACTCAGAGCGTTGGTAACAACGTACTGTTTGTTAATAGTTGGAACAAACAAATATTGAGTAGCTATTGCTGTGCCAGTTAAAGTTAGCCGCGCACTACGCGCGGCTTGAAACGCATTTGTCTGTGACAACGCAATAGCAGAATTACCGCCAGACACAAACGTAACGCTTGAACTGGCTGTAATTGCTTGCTCTAACGCAGTTCCTAAGTTTGTGTTGGTAGTCAGACCCCACGTACCGGCTTGGTCACCAGTGCCGATAAGCTCAATAGCTAAGTTGCCACTGTATGTACTTGCCATGATTCATCCTTACATAATGGTGTTTATTGCTTGCCACGACGTATTTTCTGTCGTGTTTATTATTTGCCAACCGCCATTCAAACTGTTATTGATTGGTGCCCAGTTAGCCGTTTGTGAATCGTTAATCAAATTCCATAGATACTGCGCAAACCAATAATCCGTTATCGTAATGCTTTCTGCTATCGCTCTTTCGTCTTGCAAACCTGCTTTTATTACGTCTTGAGCAGATAACAACTCTGTAATCAACGTCTGGAAAGTTGCTTGAGCGTTAGCAAAATCTTCTGCTGTTACGGTTTCTTCTAATGCACCAAACGTATTTCTATCCGCAGTATATGTATCAGTTACGTTTACTGATTCTGTTAAATTTGCAGATATACCAAACGCACTAACTATAGTTTCAAATATGTTTGCTGTATCTTTTGTTTGTACATAAAACTGCTGACTACCAATAACAGTTTCACTTGCATTTGCTGTTTCGCGTATATTCGAGTTCGCAATTAAACCAGTCGTTATGGCATCTACCGCATTTGCTGTCTCCGATACTCTGCCACCAAGTAGCACTAAAGTTCTGACGGTATCACTAGCATTCGCCGTATCAGATACTCTGCTTCCAAATATCGTTGTGCTTATTACTGTTTCACGTGCATTTACAGTATCTCGTGTGGTGCTTGCAAATACTATTGCAGTGCTTACTATTTCAAATGCGCTTGCCGTACCACTTACTTCTCTGACTATTCTTGTAGAACTATCAAATGTTTCAGTTACGCTTACAGTTTCAGCTATGTTTGCAATGATTGCCGCACTAGCTGCTACATTGGTTGAATCAGATGCGGTTAAATAACCACTTCCAAATCCCCAGCCGTTCTGCCCCCAAGCTCCTGTATTCCACCCACCGTATGCAATGATGCAGTCGTAAACAGACATGCCCCATCCAGCTTGGCCCCATGTACCGCTGCTGTAGCCGCCGTCAACAACTGCCACACATTACCCCGCAGCAACAATCTGATCTTCCGTAAACCAACGCTCATGCTCAACACCATCCGTAGACCAAGCTACTAGATAATAAATGGTACCGTCTTCGTCCATGCGCATCTTGGTAATTGGGCCTTCTGGGGTCACAGCTTTAACTTTGACCACATCGCCTTTTTTAAATGTTGACATTCTTATCCCCTATTAAACAGCGTCAATATTAAACGAGTAAGTTACGTTCAACACATCGCCATTTACAACTGTACGATCCCCCGGCGATTGAAAATCCGCCGCTGAAAACAATAAACCAGTAGTTGTACTTGCTACGTTACACAAAAAAGCTCCAGCAATAGTTGAATCAGCATTCATGGTAAACGAAGCAGCAGACGATGAATTGTTTATATTTGATGGGTCAGCCAACGTAGCCGCACCAAATGACGCTGCTTTGCGGTTACCAACATAAGCAGCGTTCTCAGTCCACCCGGCATGAGTAGCTAACGTATCGCCGCCAGAGAATGTCGTGGAAGCCGATGTTCCATTTACCAGACCAATATACCAAGCTGCCGTGTAAGCAGAGCCAGTAAAGAACTGAGTGTTCATGGATTGAAGTCCAGTGTTCACTACAAGATTAGGGGCAATATCTACCCACTTCTCGTTACCATCTTTGTCATAGCAGGTAATAGTAAACACGCCACCTGACGACAAACCTTCCACAAAACCTTCTTTACGTACCACATCACCCGAGATTTTCTCGCTTGACTTGGATTTTTCAGTAGACATGATTACTCCTTAATTAATCTGAATTAATGCGCTAGACGGTGTATCAGGAGGCAAAATAACGCTAAACGTGCTGTTTGCTGTTTGAGTTTTGTCCGATCCAAAATCCAACACCGCTATTGACGAATTACTTTTGGTTAAGTTGTAGATCAAAGCGCATCTAGCAGTGAACTGCACTGAGTTCCACACTACGTTGCTAAAGCTAACGTACACAATACCGTCACTAGTTGAGTTAATTGTCACGTTGGATAGCGTTTGCCCTCCTGCCGTGTAACTTCCTCCTGTAACTTCATTGGTTGGCGAATACGCCGTAGTGTTGTCATTAATATCAGCGAACGCCGTGTACAACGCCATAGACAACGTATCCGACGCAATATTTTGCGTACCTTTTAACATATCCAGCTTGAAACTGGTTGTTAATCCTTGTTGTATTGTCATTAGGTCACCGGCATTCTAGCTTGCCCACTACGGTACGCATCCTGACGTTCCAAACCATCGCCAAGGCGTTTAGCTTCTGCTAAGGCTTGATTGTATTTAGCTTCGACATTGGCAACCAAATCTGCTTCGCCCTTCATAAACAAATACGCTTCGCGCAACGAACCATATAACAACACCGGATCATAGTTGTCACCTAGCCAACTTGTTCCTGCATCTACAATCGACTGTGGGTAGTAGTAATAATGCAACTCCACAGTATACGCTGCATCAGGTGTTGGACCAAGAATAAAGCTCAGTTCATTAGTTGTAACATTGCTTGTCGTAGTAGGGCCAAAAATAGCGTAGTACGCAGGTAGTCCGGTATCGTTTGGCGTTGGGTAAGCTTCACGTATGTAGTTCACATCTTTGTTTAAAAGATAATAATACGTTTCATTAGCCGTGCCATAATTTTCAATAACAGCCATTGAGTACGCAGATAAAAAATCAACTGGCGCAGACAGGTACTTATTGTTTAACGCTAACGAGCCTGTTTTGTTGGCGCGTAACGATGGGAACTGAACAGTGTTATAAACTCGTGTTTCAGTTTGTCTAATGAACGTGTTTATTTGATCGGAGCTTGGGATAACAACTTCGTTAGTATTATCCGTGCTTGTAAAAGCCGTAGTTGCGAAATCGTTTTCGCAATAAGACTTGATCGTATTAAACAAGGTCGTGTAGTTCATTGTAAAGTTATTCCTAGCCCACTGTAAACTTAACCCATTGGTCCTCGGGACATAAACCCTTTGGTAGCAGCACCGGCACCGCGCATTTTAATGCCATCGGTTTTGGTGTTATCCGCCGCAGGATCGCCAGCACTTACACGGTATGTGCCGTGAACGCGAGGATTCATTTTGTTAGCCGACAAAGTATTAGGGTCAGTACCTTCATACTGAGCTTTGACTTGGCTTTCAGCCGACATTTTGCCACCAGACATTGTGTGCGGTTTGGCATAAGTAGCAGCTTGCCCGACTTCTTTGCCCATTTGTTTATCGCTGTATTTAGCCATGATTACCCCGTTTTTTGACTGGCAGCACGAGCAAGATTACGACCCATGCGCATACGGTCCTCAGAGGTTGGACCACCCTTTTTCATGCCCTTAGCACCTTTGTGCAAACGCTTTTCATGTGCTTGGACTTCCTTGTCGGCAATCCGTTTAACTTGTTTAGTGTCCATCTTGTACTCCTAGTTAATTGTCACGTTTGCTACCGTTGTCGATGCCACCAAATAATTTGGCGTCAAACCTGCATCATTTGCTCTTGCTCCACCCACAGGGTTCCATCCCCACTGTATAACCCTGCTACCGCCTGATGGCGTTCCGTCTGACAACACTGTAGTGCTAGTGTTTGCTGTAATTTGCAGCCCGTTATACCCAGACTGCACGTAACTGTTATCTCTACGCGGTTCCCGCACAGCTTGCGGATCATCCACGGGATACATGCCTAACTGCAACTGCGGCTGGTCTGGTTCCCAGCAGGTCTGACACACTTTGATCGATACTTGCTTGGTTTTAATAACCAGTTTCTTTAGCTCTTTAAGCTTGTATCGCTGACCACAACGGTCGCATTCAGCAATACTGAACCGACCTGACGAAAATCGGTTACCCATTATGTTATGAACATCTGCCGTGGCACCAGACGCTCTGCTGCCTTTTCACGATCCTCGCCTGCAGCAAGGTCCCACGCTTCGTCATACATGGCTTTAAGTACCTGCACACGACTTTCAGCCCCCGGCAGTTTCATCGACAACATGTACGCCAACCCCGCAACCAGCGCATTGGTAAAACGAAACGGAATATCAACCACATTGATACCGTTCCCAGCGTCGTATATGCGCTTCATACGCCAGTAGTAAAACACGTAATACGGATTAGTTTCCGTACCTTGGTCTGGCGCAGGCCAAACGTTGATTTGTGGGTGCGCGGCAGTTGCCGTGTTCGACCCTGACTTCTGCCCCGACTGACGATTTACCCACACTTGAATCGGACGTCCTTGAGCCAGCTTGTTAGGGATGGTTGAGTACGTTGAGACAGAGATGCGGGTTATATTCAAATCAGTTTGGTTGGGCACGTTACTAGCTTGTGTACGAATAACATGCTCAAGGAGATCAACAGTATCATTAGGGAGATCATAGGTAGTTACTCCTTGCACCATATTGATTGAGCCTTGCTCAATCGTCCACAGGTTAATGCCACGGTTAGCCCACTCATTTAACATCAAGTTCAAACTACGACGGGCTGTTCTAAAATGGTAGCCAGTACGCATTTCGATACCACAACGCTCAAACGCCTCTTCAAAATAATCGTTGAGGGTCGGGTTAAAGTCAGATGTGGTGGTGGTATACGACATTATTTCTTCCTTGCTGCACGCATGTTATCCACCAGATTTGGATACCGTCTGCCTGCTGCTTTAGCTCTGGCTTTAGCAGAAGCTTTTTCAACAGCAGTAAGCACAGACGGTTTGCCCAATTCTTTTGGCCGTGGCTTCTCCCATACCGCTTTTACTTTTCCGCCCTTCTTGTACTCAGTAAAGTCAGTATCGTCCCGACGCGCTTTTTTCTTAGCGCCGGGCATCTTGGAAGGGTTTATATCACCCATGCCGCGTGAGGCTCTCATCTCAGCAATACCCGCCTTTGTTCATCTTCTTATTGCCAGCCATAACAATCTGCTTGCCCTTGGTTTTGCCTTTAACAGCAACACCGTCACGGCTAGGAGCAGCAGTTTTAACTGCGCCCATCTTGGAAGCAATAACGCCGCCTTTAGCAAATTTAGGCATACCGCCTTTTTTCATACCCATCATTTCACCTTTTTCGTGTGCAATCATTGATTTAGGAGCGCCCTTTTTCTTCATGAACGCTACTTCTTTACCAACCATTTTTTTTGACTCAGCCATACCGCCCTCCTTGAATTTTTTACCTTTGTCTGCCGCAGAAAAATCTTTACCTACCGACTGTGGCACACCAGCTTTCTTAGCAAACGCAGGATTATGGGCAATAGCCGCCATAAAATTGTGCTGCTTTTTACTTACGCTAGGCACGAGTTTTACCTCTGATAGCGCAACCATCGGCTCGTGCTGAAGCTGTCTTGCCGCCTTTTTTAAACCCTGCGCCTGTTACTGGCGATGAAGCTACTGTAGACCGTGCTGTGTTTCTACGTTCTTCCGCCGCAGATTTACGTGCGGCATTAAACTCACGTTCTTTTTTATCGCGTTTGTACGATTCTAAAGCTGTGTTTTTGCCTGAATCAGACGGACCCGCTTGACCGCGTTTCATTACTCTACCGGCATCTTCCATGTTGCTTAAGCTGCTTTCTTCGTCTGCTTTTGCAGCCGGTTTGGGGCGAGGTTTTGGTATGTTCGGTTTAACTGTACTGAATGATCTAGTCTTCGGCGCATAAATATCGCTTTCATCTGGAGCGGGTGCGCCAGCAGCAAGGCCCATTTTCATGTCTTCAACGCTTTTTGGGCTTTCTTCAACAAACCTGCCGTAGCCGCCACCATCGTAGCGTTTAACTTTGCGTTTCATCAGTTTTCTCCTTGCGGTTAGTTAAACCGCGCACAGTGTCAGATTCCCAGATGCGAATACCAAACCACGCAATAGTGACGAGTGAAAGCACAGTAGGTAACCATCCAACTAAAACACCCAATCCTGCAAGGACAGATATGTCGTCCATCAGGTCAGGCTCAATATGATCTCTCAGCATTTCCATGCCCTCAAAGATTTGTTAATCCGACTGTTCGGATCGTTCGCGGTTTTGGGAGAAGTGAGCTTCTTTTTCATCCCTTTCATACGCGCACAGAAGGAGTCCCGTCTTGAGCCTCCCTCTGGTTGCGGGGCTTTCAGCCCGGGTTTCCCCGGATTGGCTGCGTTGTAGGAGGCTCGGCCTTTGGCGTTCAAACCGCCCTTCTCGGATTTGCCTTCTTTCCTCTGCCATGCCTGAGTCTTAGCCATAAAACACCGTTATAGCCGCATTGGCTGGCAAAACCACATAAACACCGTTTTGAAACAAAACACCTTCGCCGGGTATTAGTGTGGCAATAACAGCCGTGTTTACAGTTAGGTTTAGTGTTATTGATTCTGTGCCAGTATTACTCGTGGCGTTATCCCAAAATTGTATTTCTCCGGCAGTGCCGCCCGGAGCAACTTGGTAACCTTTAACACGAGTACGACCGGCAAAAACAACACCACTAGAGTCTCTATGCCCCGCCTTAACGTCTGTTTGCATAGCCATAATGGCCCCCTATTAGACGTTCTGTTGACCGAACAAATAGTCAGCTACGTAATACTGAATGATGCCGCCTACGTTGCCGGTAGCACTGCTTGAGCTTTCAATCGTGATGACTGCTTCTTTGGTAGCAGACATAATTGTGCCCATGCCAGTACCTGCGCCAGTAGAACCGGGCGTGACTGTTTTAGCACTTGTTGCAGTTAGCGTATCTACAAAAAAGTTAGTACTGTTAGCCGAACCGTCAACTAATACGTAGCCCACGTTAATGGAACCTGCGGCTGAAGGGTCAGTAATCATTACTGACGTAACAACGGCATTACCGGGCAGAATAACTGTGGCAGTTTGACCGGAGGCTACAACAGCGTTAGAGCTGGTTGCAACACTAGCGGTGTAAAAAGTAGCAGCCATAACCATCGAGCCGCAATAAGCTGTACGTGTCGAGTCGTCGCCGCCCGAACGCCAAATAGCTTGGGTAGTTGAAATTCCCATAATAAATTGTCCTCTTCATGCGAGTTAGGTGTTGGCAGTCTGCATGAAAGTCAGCCGGGACTGTCTGCCAAACCGGGTACCCCGGAATACTTCTTTTATACCATACAAGAAAGGGGGGCGAAAGCCCCCCTTTCTCAATTACGCACCTTGCGAACCGTACATGCCTAGCGGGTCAGACCAGCCAAACGAGTAACGCTCACGAGCCTTGTAACGAACGTTGCCTGTATCAAAATCACCGTCCATACCAGTAGACATTGGAACACGAATAAAGTGCTTCATGCCGTTTGGAACGTCGGTAGTCAAATACCAGCCGTTTGTGTCGGTCAAGAAGTGGTTGATCGTGTAGCCTTCTGGAATCGAACCATTGTTCTTCAGGGCGTTGATGTCGTTGTCGGTAGTACCAACACGTAGGCTGGTTTCCAACAGACGGGTTGCAACGAACTGCAGAGCCGATGGGATGATTAGTTTACGAGGCTTAGCAGCAATCAGCAGACCACGTTCATCAGTCCAAGCGGCGATTTGAATAACGGCGGCTTCCAAGGAAGTCTCGTTCAAGTCAGCTTGGGTAGTTGGCGTGTTAGCGTTAGTGCCGCCGGATACTAGCGGGTGCTGGGTCGAGAACAAAGCAACGCCATCGCCACCGGAGTAGGACGACGAGAAGCCGTTGTTAATGACCGAAGCTGCTTTAACTTGCTTGGTATAAGCCATCGAACGTGCGAGAGCTTTTGTGTAACGAGCCGACAGTGAGTCGTACAAGTTATCTTCAATTGCCTCTTCGGTCAGGGAGAAGCCCTGAGCGATGGTTTCGTGGTTATATCGAGCAGTCCAAGCTTCTTGCGCATTGTCGTAACGAATTGCACTACCTTCGTTTTTAACAGGAGCAGCAGTAAAGCCTGACAGCTTGGTTTCTTCTTCGAACGAACGCTCGGAAGTCTCTGTTTCGTAGATTTCCTTGTGTTCTTCGCCGTAGCGTGCGTATTCCAGACCGAACAGAGCGTTCAGGCCGGGCAGCAGCTCTTTAAGCAATTGAGCGCGTGAAATAGCCATTGTTTATGCTCCTTATACGCCGGTTGGGTTGAGATACGCGTGGCCGCCGGTAACTACAGTAGCCACAGTATTGCCGGGGCTAGTGAACGTAGAAACCATGTAGGGTGCGTTAAACTTACAAATGTACTCGCAATAGCCGTTTGAGCCATTGGACGTATCAGGCACAATATCAACGATACGAATGGGGAAGGATGCAGTAACTGCGGTGTTACCACCGAAAATACCAACAGCCGAATCACCAGTAGAGTTGGAGCCTGCGTTTTGTACCAAAACAGCGTTTTCACCGATCACTGCGGAACTGTAAAAAGCTACAGTCGTACCAGTAGAAACGGTTGCTACTTTGAACAAAATATCGGGGTCGTCAACTACATACGCTTGTGCATCGCCTGCGGCGGTGCTAGCGGGCCAATACTGCGAGAATGTCTTCTGGCTAGTAGTTGGATTTGTGTAGGTGCAACCAACAAAGATGCCAACCGGCGTTGCTGTGCTAGTGCCGGTATCTTTTTGGATAGTACCGTCAGAAGCAAGCTTAACCACGTCACCATAGTAAATGCTAGTAGCGTAGCTGCTAACAATTCGCATTAGGCGAGTGGAACCGGCGTACACCTGCCCACCGATCAAATTGACCGGCTGCAAGCCATAAGGCTTGTCAACTGTAGGATATGCCATAGTTAAACTCCAAAGTTAGAAAATTACTTAGTACCTTTGCCAAAGCTTGTCGCGGACTTCCGTTCATTAAACAGAGGCATCCTTGGGTCGCTTTGACGCATCAGGTTATTGTCAACCGACTGCATCCAGCCTTCTGCCTGACGCTGATAATATTCGTTACGAGCTTCAACTTTTTCTTTTGGCATCTTGCAAAGTAATAAACCGCCCATTTGCACTTCGCCATTTTCATTAGCGTTTAGCTTTAATTCAGGGTGATCTACCGCCCTTACAGGTTCCCAACCTTCACGAATCTGTAATGACACGTGAGATGGAATTGCTTGACCAAAGACGTGAGTCGAAATCCAACGAAACTTATAGTGCGGATCAGGAATCGGGTCTGGCAGTACGCTCGGCGGTTTATATTCGTCACGAGTTGATTGTTCGCGTGTTTCAAGATCACGGGGGGTACGGTTAGTAGCCATTTCGGGCCTCCATTTTCATAAGTTCAACGGCATACTGCTTCGGGGTTAGACCAAGTTTGGCAGCGATGGCTTCTTGCGATCTTGTCAACTTAATCTTTTTCGTTGCAGTAGAACGCGCAGCGGATGCGACAACTGTCGCGGCTGGTCTTCGTGAAGTGGATGCGCCTTGCGGCTTGGCAGGCTCCCCAAAAATCTCGGGAAACTTTTCTTTAAGGCGAGAGTCAATTCTCTCGAAATATTCGTCTGTTCGGGCGTAGTCAGTGCCATTTTCCGCTGTTAGACGCTGGTGTGTAGCCAGTGCCATTGCGGTGACTTCCTCGTATCCGGGTGCGCCGAACCACTGGTTTTTAGCCTGCCAGCGCAGGGTTTTATCGTCGGGACGCACCTCTGGTTGAGGCGATGGTTGACTATATACCTGTTCTTGCGCGATTTGTAAAGTGGTTGGTTTAAAATTATTTGCCTTATCCAACCTGATCTTGGCGTCTTGCAATTCTTCCTGTGCCGCCAGCATGGCATCAGTATCGTAAGACTCCGCGGCTTCTTTGTATCTTTTCCGAGCCATCTCCAGATCGGCCTCTGCTTTTGACTTCAATACTTCAGCAAAGGTCTGTTCTCCAGAATTAACATACCCGCGCAGTTTCTTGTTTTCATCTACAAGTTGCTGTGCTACCCGAATGGCTTCCTCACGCTCGCGTAGGGCTGTCTCTTTAGCACGGCGTTCATCGTGCCGCGCATGAGCCAACTCTTTGATACGCTTTTGAACCTTGTCGCTGTATTGTTCTACTTCCTCGTCGGAAGGGTCAGATACTTCGCGCTCTAACGGTTTTCTGCCTCGGTCTTGTTCGGGGGTATCGTCTTCAATTTCGATCTCGACATCGGACTCGGAACTAACGTCAATATCAATATCATCGTCGTCCCTACGTATTTCAGGCAGGTCATCATCCCCGCCTTTGCCCGGAACTTTTAATTCCGTCATGTATTCTTCATTAGCCATGCGTTTCTCCTTATGCTGCGCGTGCGTAACCGCGAGGGTCTTCTACCGTGCCATCGACTTGATCGTCAAAAATCATGCGGAATTCGCGTCCGTGAATCTGGAAACGTGTGCCGCCGTAAGCACGAACCAAAACAAAATCACCTTCTTTACACCAAGGACCGCCGGGGAACCTATCTTTGTCTTTATACGCATCTGGCCCCAGAGCAACAACAAACAATACTGTTGAAGTCTGTTCCTCAATGCGTTGCGATAAACTCGCTTTAGCAATCATTGAATCATCAAATGTGTCCCCCGCTGGCGGTACTGCGCACAAAATTTTGTGCCCTACAGGACGAGGTAATTGACGCGCTTTATCTGTGTCACCGGGCGCATCTGGGTCTTCCTCTTTTAAAGCTGTTTCAGCTTTAATCAAGTCTTTTAAATATTGCGGGAGTAATAAATCACTCATCGAAGTCATCCTTTGTAGCTTTCTCAGCAAGGTCAAGTAAATGGCGCTCTGCGATAGCTAGACCTTGAATCACACCGCAAAGCTTTGTATAAGCCGCATAATCAGCACAGACACCGCCTGCGATGTCATCAGCGTAGTTGTTCATATCGTCCCGAATTTTCTTGCGCAGGACATCAACAAACGACGTGTACTCCTGTATTGAGGTCATTTAACTCCTTTAGGTTTTGGTTGGGGCTTATTCATTTCGCGGTTACGAAATGCAAAGTCTGCTTTTGCTTTTGCAATGTCCGAACCCATACGGACACCTTCAATTTCGTTATCAGACCTAAACCGTTCTTGGTCTTGCTGAGATTTTATTCCCAGCTTCATACCTTCTAATTCAAAGTCAGCGGAAATTTTTTCTCTTTCAAGATCAAGCTTGTCCGCTTGTGCGGCAGCATCTGCGGCCATTTTTTGTTTCTTAAGCTCAAGCTCCTGCATCTTGAGTTGCAACTCCTGCATTTGCATCTGCATAACAGGGTCTTGTTGGTTTTGTTGCGCTTGTGCAGCGGCGGCTTGTTGTGCAGCTTGGCCTTGGCTGTTTTGTAGAACGATTGGTGCGGCTTGTGCGACAAGCCGAGATAGCTGTACTTCTACAGCAGGGTCCATTTTTTCATCAGGCATTGGCAAATCAGCGCCTAACGCTTCTTGAATCTTGTTGCGGTACGCAAAGCCTAAGTGTTCTGAAAGGTGCGCCATCATCGCCTGTTGAATCATTGGCGCTTGTGGGTTTTGCCCCATCATCTGTTGCATGAGTGGGTCTTGCATTGCTGCCATGTGCACTTTGATATGCGCTTCGTGATCTTGGTACATAAACGCTTTTACTGGCTTTAGCTTTAGCACGTTCATATTTTCTGTTATCGGGTCTTGTGGCGTACGATCATCCTCCAACGGCACTAACTTATTAGCGTTCTTTATCCCAAGCACATCCAACATCTGACGATGCAGCAAAGGCATGTCGTATATCTGAGGGGCAGTTTGGGCTAACTGCAATACTGCTTGATACTGAACAACCCGCTGCGACATAGTGGCCGCGTTAGGATCAGAGACAGGAATAATCTCTACGTCAGAGTAGTCAGATTTTTTAGCACGCTTGTTGCCGGACTCAGGCTCGTAGTCATAATCTTCAGGCGAGTAATCCCGAATGATGGCTGCTAAGAGTTGGAGTTCTTGTTTGAGCGCGTAATGGACCCGTGCTTGAACGGCGGACATAACTTTGAGCGTTCGTTCAAGTATGGCAAGAGTTGTTCCCACCGGCGTATTAGCCGACATATCGGACACTTGGATGTCGGCAGTTGCTGCGAAACGTCGGCCTTCCTCAACGATAATACCAAGGAGTTGGAGTAGAGTAGCCGATGGTTCTTTGTAAGGTAGTGGCAGTATGTTGTCACGTATAGCTCCTGATCCTGTATCTACATCTCGCCATTCGCCCGGAGCAATTGGCGTATCGTCGCCTTTGATACGCAAGCCGCGGCTCTTTAATCCACCCGGAAGGTTGGAGAGGGTGCCTGCATCAACAAGTTGACGCATCAAGCTGGTTGCTGATTTAGCGTACCCCCCAATCAAATGGAATAAACCAAAACCATAGGGGCCGAAGCCGGGGATGTACTGGTAGTGAACAAAGTGCTGACGTTTTAGTTTTAAATCGTCGTCTTCTAACCAGTTACGACGAATAGATAATATGTCGTCAGAACCTTTAAGTATGGTTACCACGTACGGCAGCGCAATGCCGGTCGGCTCACCATCGTCATCAACATCTTCATAACCGGGCAAATCCAAATCAACGTGTACTTCGTACAACTCATAGCGGTCATCAAATGCCGCCGACATGCCTGTCTCTTTGTCTTTCTTTTGCTGCGTTTCGTTCGTTACTTTAGGCGGTTCACCTAAATCAATTTCGCGATAAAACCCTGCTTTTTGCAACTTTAAAACATCGTTCTCAGTTTTGCGCATACGATGCGTAAGGCGAAAGCATGTCTGCAGTTCTGTTGTGCCATACGGCAAAATGATGTCTTCTGCTGATACGTATACCGATGTTTGCCGACCTAGTGTGGGGTCCTTGTACACCTTCTTAAACGCGGAGCCGATAGCCGGTAAAGAGAACAACATACGTTCATGTTCAGGACGAAACTCTTTCATGACCTCAGTCAGTTCGTAGTTCATGTCTTCTTGCACGCGTTCTGCAATTTCTTTTTTGTCCGGCGTTTCTTTACCAATGATTTTGGCTTTTGTTGGCCCTTTGGCTGGGAACGTCTCTGTGATTGTTTCTGATTGGAACCTTACAACAGCTTCGGTAATCATCGGATGAAACACGCCGCACGCGCCCGCCCACGGTTCAGTACGTTCGTCGTACTTCAAACCTAACAGCGTCAAGCCTTCTTTATACGTGTCTTCCCAATCTTTGCGTGACGACAAGTCGTTGCGCACATCATCCAAAATCTCAGACACAAGCGATTGCAACTCGCCCTCATCCATTTCTTCTGCAAGATTGGCGTTAAAGTCTTCTTCCGTTTCGCCCACCTCAATATCGATTTCAAGGTCGCCAGCTTTAATACGCACGGCCTCTGGGTCTTCAATCTCAATCTCGATGCCATCTTCTTCTGCGTCGGCTGGCATGCCCAAGGGGGCAGCGTATAGTGCTTTGTCTATTGCCATGATGCGTCCTTAATAGTATGCGTGTGTCTTGCGTTTAAAAAATGACGGTTCGTCCTCGTAGTCGCTTGGCAGACTAATGAACCCGCCTTGACGATAGCGCAGTAACGCTTGGGACACCGTATCAACATAGTCGTCATGCTCCCCTACAGGGAACGCTGCGACTTCTTCAATCACTTCTCTTGCCCATCGTGTGTCTGGTGCCCACACTTTGCCGCTGTGGAAGAAGTCGGCAACAGCGTTAAGACGGGC
>JAUKPQ010024416.1:0-47061 GCA_032273045.1 Chloridella minuta
ACATAACACAAATTATTACAGATGGACCAGATTGTTATCCGTGGACAGAAACATTTGTAATTTGGCCTAGACGTAGTATATCAGGTGTACCACTATTCTGGACTACAGCATACAAACGTAGAGTGTGGGTAGTATGGGGTACAGGATTTCATGTGGAACCGCATGTAGAATATGCAACAGTATTTGATTTATTAACACATGACTAAAAGATTAAATAAATTAACTTGGCCTTTTCATGTTCATGTTCCACATGAATTTCCAGATGATATACTATCAACGGTTGATGAAGAAAAAGACAAAGATATAGAGAAATGGATTTTTTCTAATATGCAAGAAGATATTCGTAATCGTGTTTTTATTCTTGGAAATTTTCGTGGAGTAACATATTACTTTAAAAATGAAAAGGATTATAATTGGTTCCTGTGGAGATGGATCTAATAATATGATAAAGAAAAAACAAATGACTAATAGACTATATGGAGCAAACGGCGGATGGTCATTGATTCGTCAAGTAAAGTATGATGGTATAGGTCATGTATATGATATAGAGTACCATCAAATATCACCTATTGTTTCTAATGGTGAGTGGCAAGAAATGATGAAATGGATAACTGATACATTCGGTACATGTTCATACGAAAAAGGTCCAGGTGTATGGACACCCAATCAACGCTGGTATGCTAATAATAGTAAGTTTTTATTTAAAGAACGACAAGACTGTGAATGGTTCATGTTGAGGTGGGAATGAGTAGTTTTACTTTTAGAACAGAAAAATATTACGGTAGTGAAAAAAACATTCATACTGTATCTTGGAAAGGTCACGGGGAAGTTGATAGTGATGAAGTAAAACAATGGTGTAATGATACATACGGAAAGTCAGGATATCGTGAAGAAACTAATAACAATCGTTGGGTAGACAATATTGAACATAGTGAAGTTATGCTATGCAATGATGAAGACTTGACCATGTTTCTATTACGCTGGCAATGAGATATCAAAATTATAATTGGGCTAAGGGTTGGACAGGAACAAATCCCGGATGGCACGAAGTTGTAATTGATAACGCTAATTTTGATGGATATTATTCTGCAACTAAATTTGAAGAAAAATATCAGGAAATGATTCAATGGTTATATAATAATATTGATAAATGCGAAAGACATGCACGATGGATTTTAGAAAAAGATTCTATTCATCTAAGATTTAGATTTGAAAAGGATTATAGTTGGTTTATGTTGAGATGGGGATAAATGATTACCATAAAACTTAAAAATAGATTAGCACCACTTGAAGAACAATGGCTTATTAAGAATGTAGGTCCTAGGCTACACTATATTCATAACAGTATAGGTGGACAGGGATGGGTAGCCAAGACCGTTTGGGAACCAGGTATGATTAATCAACATTGGACATTAACTTTTGAAGATGATAAACTTTCTACTTGGTTCACTATACTATTTCCGCAATGATAGAAATTAAAGCCGAAGAGTGGATGCCTTGGCAGGCTATGGAAGTAGTATCAGAACTAAGACAAAAAGGATATGTTATGGGTATAGACTTTGATTGGGAATATCATAAACCCGAATATGATGTAGGGCATTATGGAATGCTGTATAATAGATATACGTTGTTTAGATTCTATAAAGAAGAATTAGCAACATGGTTTAGTTTAACTTACTTATGAGCGTAATTCCCAAAGACTTTCAAGATTATGACGATGATGATCCGGAAATTAAATTCCGAAAAAAGCGTATGGATTATTGGCAAGCACTAAAATTGGCACGTAAAGAATATATGCGGAATTTGAGTGACTTAAATGGACAATTTGATGCATATGAGTTTGAAGAATGGTTAACAGAAAATTACGGACTTAAATTGTTTTTGTCTAATGGAAATATCACTGATACTTATGAAATAACTGATGAAAAGTTATATATAATGTTTGTATTGAAATTCACATGAGTTCACCATTCATAAAACATCCTATAGAAGATAACTATTGGTGTGTCAGTTGGCCACATTGGCCACAACAAGTATTCTCAATTAAAAACAACAGATTAATGGATGTTGTTTTTGATACTTTAAAATGTAATGAGGTGGGAATTTTATTAAAACTATATGCCGATAATTCAGATGTATTATGGATAGACTCATACGTATATGAAAGAGATACAGAAAAAACTTATAGTTTCTATTTAGAAGAACAATATGAAATTATTGGTGTAGTATTCACTGCCGAAAAATATGCATCTGACTTTTTTGATTGGCTTGAGAAACAATTTATGTGGATGATATTAAACGAATAATATTTATGGCAATATCTAATAATAAAGGTACTTTTAAACCAATTCTAGTTAATGAAAATGAAATTGACTACCGGGTAGTTGACCACACCTATATGAGCCGTGGCAACAAAACTCAATACGTATATGATTGTAAAGGTAAAAAAGAAGATCCAAGTGTCATTATAAAATGGTGCAGAAGTAATTTCGGGGAAAGAGGTATCGGTTGGGACTTTCTTTTAACCTCAGGAAATGTTACAATAGTCTTGTGGGACGACAAATTTAGAACTATGTACGAGTTATGGAAAGTATAACGTGGCAGATATAATGATTGATATTGAGAGTTTAGATACAGGACCTGATTGTGTGATACTTACGATCGGGGCAGTATTGTTCGACCCTAAAGGTCAAGGCATTATTGAAAAATTAGAATTACGTCCCACCATTGAAGACCAATCTGAGTTATACAAACGTACTATTAATGATGACACATTGCGTTGGTGGGGCGAGCAATCAGAAGCCGCACAAGAAGAAGCATTAGGTGATAGAGATAGAGTATCATTTAAAGAATGCATGGATACATTATACAAGTGGTGTTGGAAGTACAATAATGGTCATGTATGGAGTAACGGGGCTAGTTTTGACATTGTTGTAATGGAAAGTGCATGGAGAAATTTTAAACAATTACCACCATGGAATTTTTGGAGTATAAGAGATACTAGAACTATCTATGATATATGTAATGTTAAATTAAAAGATGGTGGGCATAGTACAAGTCACAAAGCAGTAGAAGATGCTGAACGACAGGCTATTGTGGTACAACAAGCATATATGAAATTAATGAAAGCAGGATTGGCAACAGCAAGATGAAAATTCAGTCAGATGTTGATATTGATTATGGTAATCGTGATGAGATATTAAAATATATCCCTCATACTACTGCGGCAATGCGTAAAGTAAATCCTATGCGTAAACATGCAACAGGTGTGCATATCACTAAAATCCCATATGATTCAATAAATGATATGGCAGCAATAGATTATGCTGAAGCAGAGAATAGAGGGTACTTTAAATTAGATTTATTGAATGTGCATGTGTATAGTCAAGTACGTGATGAAGCACATTTAGTTGAATTAATGCAAGAACCTGATTGGTCAACACTTAATAATAAAGAATTTGTTGAGAAATTAATTCATTTGGGAAATCATTTTCAATCTATACAGAAGATGCCTGAACCTATTAATAGTATTCCTAGATTAGCTATGTTTTTAGCATTGATTAGACCTGCTAAGAAACATATGATTGGTGAAAGATGGTCTGATATTGCAAAGACTATCTGGGATAAAGATGATGCTGGATATAGTTTCAAAAAGTCACATGCAATTGCCTATGCACAACTAGTAGTAGTTCATATGAACTTACTTAAATTATACGTTTCACAAGTGTAATACTTCTACGTTTTATTCTACGTTTATTGAGTTCACCTATGCTGCACGTTGGGCCGTGAATTATACTTAAACTTTTATTGTTAAACGTTCGTAAATAAGGCTTGAACATAGCCCATTCATTTTTTAAGAATAGATTTATGGGGATAAGTCTATTACTCTCCCACCACCAAATATCCCCTAATTCTAGGAACTTGTCTTTGACTAATGGATCAACAATAGATCCATAGTCATATATAGTGGTAACTATATCGTCCCTATTTTGGACTATCCCAACATAATCTTGGTTTGCATGAGAGCATATCGTTATGAAGGGGTGGTTCTCGCTAAGTTTTTTGAAAAATTCGTTTTGAATCATTATTATTAATATATGGAATATTTATCTCGTATTACCCAATCTATATATTTTACTTTTATGGTCTTGAATAAATACATATATGTACTCAACTCAAGTATTCGTATACACACAACGTCAAATCGTTATTTTACTAACAGGATTTTCTCCAAGGAGCTATATGCCTCAATATTCCAAACCCTTAACACTACATAAAGGTGTAGATAATCAACTTCAATTTCAGTTCTTAAACCAAGAACAAAAACCCGTAGATATTACTGGTAAAGAAATAACATGCAGAATCCTCAATTATGAGGGTAATTTGCAATTGATTAGAAAGGCTCTAACATTACAACTTCCTGCAACTGGTATTGCTTCCTTGTATTTAGGACCTGCAGAATTAGAGGCTATTGAAGCACAGAAATGCTATTATACACTTGAGATTCCGGTAACAGAATTTGACTTCCCTGTATTTGTTGACCAGAATGCAGGAGCACGTGGTGACTTAAATATTGTTAATTCTGTACTTCCTAGTTTTGTACCTTCAGAAAGAGTTACTATTCCTGATGGACAGCAATTTGCTAATACAAATTGGATTCCAAATAATTATGTTAATCCAGCACCAAATTCAACTATATATTGTTCTAGTGTAGTAACCACTAATAATAACCCAGTAGTAACAATGCAAGCATCATTTGGAGAATTCTATGGTAACGTATTCATTGAAGGATCTACTATTGTAGATGGTGATTGGTACTTGGCTAGTAACATATTCAGTTATGCAAATACAACCTCAACAGAAGGTTACACGGTTAAAGGTTATCATCCATACTTACGTATGACATTCGTAAGTAATGCAGGTGCGGTAACAAATCTCTGGGTAAGATAATCCATATCTACTTGAATGTATAACACAATCGTGTTATACTATTTGAATGTTTGATATCCTGTCCATTATTCCTGGCAAGAAAAAATTAACTCATAGCGGCTGGACTAGTTTCAATGCTATTTGTTGTAGCCATCGCGGACATAAAGCAGATAGAAGAATGCGTGGCGGCATTAAAATAGATGGCAACAATTGGTCAATGCATTGTTTTAATTGTAGTTATACTTGTAATTTTGTATTAGGTAGAACTATCACACCAAAAACACGACAACTATTATTGTGGTGTGGTATTGATGATTTAGAAATCAAACGCTGGAGTTTAGAAAGTCTACAACATAAAGACTTATTAGATTTTACTAATCAACCAAAGAAAAAAATAAAAATTAAATTCAAAGACCACGAATTGCCTTTGGGTGAATTGGTTGATAAAAATAACAGTTTGCACAAAGTATACTTGGATTATCTGCAACGAAGGGGAGTAAGTAGTGATGAGTATCCCTTCTTAATCACACCCCAATCGCCCGGTAGAATGGGCAATAGAGTTATAATCCCCTACACATACAAGGGTAAAATCGTAGGTCACACTAGCAGATTTTTAGATGATAGAACTCCAAAATATTTAAACGAACAACAACCAGGATATGTGTTTAATATTGATATGCAAAAGCCTGAATGGACTGTATGCATATTAACTGAAGGTATATTTGATGCATTGAGCATAGATGGTGTAGCTGTAATGCATGATGACATTAGCACCGAACAAGCACAACTATTAAGTACATTAAATAAAACCATAATAGTAGTCCCTGATAGAGATAAGACGGGATTAGAATTATGCGACAGAGCCTTAGAATTAGGGTATCAAGTAAGTCTACCCAATTGGGATGACGAGGTAAAAGACACAAATGATGCAGTAGTCAAGTATGGCAAACTACCTACCCTACTAAGTATATTATATAGTGCTACTAATAGTAAAATCAAAATAGAATTAAGGAAAAAACAAATTGGTAAGCAAATCAGAAATTAAACAAATAGAATACACAACAGAAGTACAGAAATTATTTTTAAGAATGATGTTAACAGACGCGGAGTTATATATTCGTGTTATGAACATTATGAATAGTGAACACTTTGATAAATCTCTACGTCCAGTAGCAGAACTATTTAAAGAACACACAGACAAATATAAAACACTACCCGATGCGTTACAAATTAAGGCATTAACTGGTATTGATATTGATCCAGTAACTGAATTAGATGAAAGACAACATGAATGGTTCTTTGATAAGTTTGAAGAATTTACAAAAAGACAAGCATTAGAAACTGCAATTCTTAAGGCAGCAGATTTATTAGAAAAAGGTGATTTTAGTCCTGTTGAAAAATTAATTAAAGATGCAGTACAAATCAGTCTACAAAAAGATATGGGTACAGATTACTTTGCAGATCCTAAAGGTCGTATCAGTAAATATTTTAATAGTGGTGGACAAGTATCAACTGGATGGCCGCAAATGGATCGTATTTTATATGGTGGCATGAGTCGTGGCGAATTGAATATATTTGCAGGCGGCAGTGGTTCAGGTAAATCACTAGTAATGATGAACTTAGCGTTGAACTGGTTACAGACAGGTATGAGTGGTGTATATATTTCACTAGAACTTAGTGAAGAATTAACTAGTCTAAGAACCGATGCAATGTTAACACAGATGGGGACTAAATCAATTCGTAAAGATATTGACACAACTGACCTTAAAGTTAAAATGATGGCCAAGAAGTCAGGTAAATATCGTGTTAAGGGTTTACCCGCACAAAGTAATGTAAATGATATTCGTGCTTATTTAAAAGAAGTACAGATACAGACAGGAATAAAAATTGACTTTGTAATGGTTGACTATCTTGACCTAGTTATGCCAGTATCAGTCAAAGTTAATCCTAATGACCAGTTTATTAAAGACAAATATGTAGCAGAAGAATTGCGTAACTTGGCAAAAGAGATGGGTGTATTATTAGTCACAGCAAGTCAGTTAAATCGTAGTGCAGTTGACGAGATTGAATTTGACCACAGTCATATTGCTGGTGGTATCAGTAAGATTAATACAGCAGATAATGTATTTGGTATCTTTACAAGTCGCAGTATGCGAGAGCGCGGGAAGTATCAAATTCAATGTATGAAAAGTCGTAGTTCAACGGGTGTTGGAATGAAGATTGACTTAGAATATGACATTGAAACCATGCGTATTACAGATAGTGATCCTGACGGGTATGCAGACCAGCAAGCGAAATATAAGCCTGCGTCTAGTCCTAATGAAATTATCAATAAATTTAAGACCCAGAGCAGTATTACTACTGTAAATGACATAGTTCATCAGGAAGTAGAACCTGAGAACAAGAAGATAGTAGTTGATATTCAGGGGTCAAAGTTGAAGTCTTTGTTGAATAGTTTGAAGAAATAACTTATACCGAATAAATACTATTAGGAAAATCATATGCAAAGACAAACTCGCAGTCTGTTAGAGGAACTTGAGGCAATTGGACAAAACCGTGATGCTAAACACATTATTGAGAGTCGTGGCCACAATATCATCACCAGCGCAATAAACCTTATTGAATTAATGCATAAGCATTATGGTGAGGAACAGGCCGCAATATTAGAACGTAAACTATTAAGTTCAATTAAGAGTAAGGACCAAGCGAGATTTTCCAAGAGTATTAGGAAAAATCGTGAAACTGAATGAATTCGGCACAAATGATGTCCGCGGAGTTAATAATTATGGTTCCGCGGCATTCCAACGTAAACAAAACCAAAGAGCAGGAAATATTGATGCAAATTTAACTACCAAAGAAACTTTAGGTAAGAATATATTTGTCAATAAGTTTATACAAAAGGCTTCTGCGGGATTAGACAATGCATTAAAGTCTGGTGCAATTTCTGCAACAACACCTATTCCAACTACGCAAGCGACACAGCCTACACAACCGACAACTGGTACTAGTCCAGAACAAATTATAAAACAAAAACAAGCGGCCGCTATTAGTGCGATAGATGCTAAACCGGAAGCAACTCCTACAAAGGCACCTGTTGGAACTTCAATGCCTACTAAGCCTTATCAAATACCGGGTTTAGGAACTAATCCTTCCACGCAAAAATCAACGCCTCAATCTCAGCAACCTGCAAAAATGACACCACAACAAACTGCGGCTCTCAAGGGTAGGCTAAAAGCAGGTGCAGGCGCAACAAGTTCTACAAGTGGTTTCAAAGATTATACTGCTGGAAGCGGTGAAAGAATGACTGGTGTTGACCAGTCAGGGGCTCCTATATTTAAAAAGATCCAACGTGAAAGTAAGTTTGATAAATTAAATACAGTTTTTGAAAGTATAGTAAATGAGCAAAGTCCAACTATCTCTAGTTTTGTATTAGATGCATGGAAGGCATATTTACAAGGGGTTGATTTATCAAACCCACAAATAATGACGAAGGCTCAGGAATTAGCAAATCAAGTTCAAGCAACTTATTCTAAGGATAAGGGAATGACCGCATTAAATCAATTAGCTGATTTGGCATGGTATGCATCCTCAGCATCAGCAATATCTACCGGACAGAATAGAGTAGATAATGATGATGATTATGAAGTATCAAGTCCATCATATAACGGAGAAGTACAGGGTACTGGAAATATGAGAAAAGCATATGGAAAAGTTAGACAGATATTGAGTACACTTGGAAAAAATGAACGTGTTGAATTGATTACAGCACTACAAAATGCTGAAGAAAAAGCCAATATTTAATTGCCCAAAGCCTGGATTTTTTTGTTCCAGGCATAAATAATAGTAGAGCTATATGCTCAAAAACTTTTAAAGGAAAATTATTATGGCAGGTTTTACACGTACCCATGGTGACGCACAACCAGTATTCGCAATGGACACACTCAATGGTCCAATCGCATCATCCGCAGCAGCAACAGGCGCAACTACAAACTTTATCGGTCCAGGAATGGACTTCTTCAGTTTTGACTTAGGTGCAGCTCCTACATCACAACTAGGTGTTTCAGGTGCTATCAGCGCAGTTCTACAGTCTTTAGAGCAATTAACAACAGTTATGATTTATGCTGTTCAACCAACAGCAAACGCTACTAATATGTCAGTTGGATTATATCCATTAGGTGCATACGGTAATGTTTCAGATGGTACAGCGGCTTACGTTATTCAAACACAAATTCGTGCTTTGGGAACAGTAAACGGTTACAGTCTAAGTAGTGCAGTTTGCGAAGGTGCAGCGGCTAGTGCAACAGCGGCAGATGGTTCAAACCAAGGTTTCCGCCTAGCTTCTACTCCAATAGATCCAAGCTAATCGGTTATTTAACTATTAAAAACCTGAGATTTATTCTCAGGTTTTTTTTGCCTCTAAATACTAGATGAGTTTTACAGTTACATGCTATACCTTATTTGATATTACTCAAACAGGTATAATAAACAGAAATAGACCTGACATTGGGCAGGATGATATAATCTGGCAACATAAAAGAAATACACAATGTAATTTTGATACAATCTTACAAGCAATTTCATTACGTAGTCAACCTGAAATTTTAGGTGAAACAAAGAAAATAGAAATAAGATTTGATGAGTTTAAAGACTTTGGATATCTATTAGAACAACAAGGTGATGAAAAATATAACTGCTGGGTGTTTGATTTCAGTATACAACATCCTAGTGTATTTGATGATGGAATAACTGAATTAGGTGCGCTATATTCAGACTGTGAGGGGATACCTATGATTAAATGTGAAACATCATGGAATAAATTACCTCAATTTTTAGATAGTTCAGATGAAATGAGAAACATATTTTTTAAGGTTGTTGAGAATGATTAACCAAGCAGAACTTGAACGTAAATTATATAACGTACTGTCTAAATCTAAATTCCAAGATATTGAGAATATAGCAATACTTCCTGGGAATGACGGGTCGTATCAGGTATTTGGAAGATATACAATAATTAAGCAGGATTCAAATAACATAATAGTAAAATTATTTAACGGGGATATGGTGAATTCTTTTTACAGTATGAAATCTGCAATATGCTGGTGTGTATTTGACAAACGAGGGCTATATTCTTCGGCCAATCGTATACTAAATTTGGACAATAAATTGTCCGGACTTGATGTAAGTATATCAATACATTCCAAATTAATTGATAAATCTAAGGATATGAATGATAAATTTATATATCTTGCTAAATTAAATGAGGAAAAGTTGCAAAAACGAGAAATGACCGCTGAGTTGAATAGATATATCAATGATTCATATTCTTGGCAGCAAAAACAGTTTGACCTAAAAACCAAACATTAAATTAAAAAAGATAAATAATATATATCAGTTTTGGGATAACACAACTATGAAATTAACAGATTTTGAGAAAAAACCGTTTGAGAATGCTCAAAGAGCATTAAAAGAGCATTATAACCTACAGTTTGATGTTCAAAAAATGTCTTACTCACAAGTAAGAACTATGCTACAAAAAGTGCGCGGATTGATTGGTGAATCAAAATCCTCACAAAACTTTTATGAGAGCCAACAAAGCCCGGCATATTTAAAACTTGTGTTTATGGAACAAGCATTGTCAAAGCAATTTGCAACATTGGGACAAAACAGACCACGTATCGTTGTTGAAAACGAAGAGGTTGACAAGTCACAAGTTATATTGGCTGCACAAGACCTAGTTGATTCTGTACAGAAAATGTTAGAAGATGTTGGACAAATGCAAGTTAAGGAATTACCTGCATTAGTATCAAGCATTGAATCTGAAATAGGTGTACTAGAAAGCCAATCATTCAATCAGCAAGTATCTGCACAGTTGGATGCATTAAGTGCAACATTAAAAGAATCTCAGGCTGGATTAAAAGATGCTGTTAATACATTAACAGGTCAAGAAGCTGGTATTGGTGCATTACCTGACGCAGGATTAGATGGCGGCATGGGTGATGATACTGGTGATGAAATGGTTGACCTCAACATTGAACAACCATTTCCAGACGGCGGTGATGAAGATATAAACGCCGAGATTGAAGAACCTGAAGGCCCAGAAGCCTCAGTAGGTCGTCCCAAAAGATAATCATGCGATTGTTTGAGTTAAATACCAGTCCACTTGCAGTAAGTCTGGTATCAGCAACCAACCAACTTAAAAGTGATATTGATGCTGGTAAAGAAAAACCTGATTGGACATTAGATGAATTACTACAGTACTATCAGGATAGTGGAATAGTACTTGATAGAACCGACCTCTATGATGCAATCAAACAATTTCCTATGAAGAAATATATTAAAAACATTCAGGGTCAAAAGGTAGTATTTAAGGGACAAGACGATTATCAACAAATGCCAGATAACAAGAAACAAGATGTTGTCGCAAAAATGGCAAAAGATGCAATGAAATGATAACACTTACTGAATTAGCATCAAATAAAATAAAACAAACAATTAAAAAACGCGGAAAAGGATTAGGAATAAAGATAGGTGTGAAAACCACAGGATGCAGTGGATTAGCCTATACCCTAGAATTTGTTGATTCATATACATATGATGAAACCGTAATCAATTATGCACAAAATGATTTTGTTGTATTAGTAGATAGAAAACATGATATCTATCTTAAAAATATGATAGTAGATTATGTACGTAAAGGATTAAATGAGGGTTTTGAATTTACTAATCCAAATGAACGTGACCGTTGTGGTTGCGGAGAAAGTTTTAGAGTTTAACCAATACAGTTGTAAAACTATGTGTAATAGTTTATCATTAGTAAATGTACATACCCAATAAATTTAATTACGTCCCGATAAACAGAGTAGAGATAAATGGTAGCCGCAGATATGCTACACCAGACGGAGAAAAATTACCATCTGTTACTACAATATTAACCGCAACAACTACTGAAGAAAAAAAACAATCATTAGAAAATTGGCGCAAGCGTGTTGGACATCAAAAAGCACAAGCAATTGTAACTGAAGCCGCAGGACGAGGTACAAGAATGCACAAATTCTTGGAAGACTTTGTTAAGACAGGTCAAATAAGTGAACCAGGTAGCAATCCATATTCAATACAAAGTCATCAGATGGCACAAAGTATTATCAATCAAGGATTGAGCAAATGTGATGAATATTGGGGAACAGAAGTTCCATTATACTATCCTAAGATTTATGCAGGAACAACAGATTTATGTGGGGTACATGATGGGAGTGAAGCAATCATGGATCATAAGCAATCTAACAAATTAAAGAAACGTGAATGGATTGATGATTATTTTATACAATTGGCAGCATATGCCTCAGCACATAATGAAGTACACGGGACAAAGATCCGTAAGGGTGTGATTTTTATGTGTACCGCTGATAATATCTATCAGGAATTCATCATAGAGGGTGCTGAATTTGATGATTGGACTGAGAAATGGTTCAAGCGGTTAGAAGAATACTATACCAAGTTCCTGTAACCTACAATGATAAATAAGAGTAAATCCGTGAGAATTTACACTTATGCCAATCATTCAAATATCAAAAATACAACAACGTTCAGGTAACTTAGTTGATTTACCCCAATTAGACAATGCACAGTTCGGTTGGGCATACGACCAAAACCGACTTTTCATTGGACGATCAGGTTCAAACGTTACTCCTCAAAATATTGAAGTATTAACTGCATATTCTAATCTTAGTTTTAGTCAGGTTACAGGAACTAATGGTAGTAATATTTCAATTACCAGCGAACAGAACGGGGAACTATTAGCATATAATTCAACTGCTAATGCTTGGGTTAATGCAGGCGGCAATGCAGGTGGACAAATAAATTTAGGTAATGTTGCTAACGTTAAGATAAGTGACGGTGCTATAGGTTACGTACTACAGACAGATGGTTATGGTAATCTAACTTGGACACCAAAGACTACGGTTGTTGCCAATATAAATTCATTATCAACTGACGATCCTATCATAATGAATGTTAATGCAAATACACCGTATACCAATGGTTCACAGGTTACAATTACAGGTGTTAGTGGAACAAATGCAAATGCAATTGTTAATAGCCATGAATTTTATGTAAAGGTTGCTAATGATTATCCAACATCAGGTAATGTATCATTATATACTGATTCTGGATTAACAGTAGGTGCAAATGGTTTTTATCTAACAGCAACAGCAAATACAGGTACAGCAACTACAGCAGTAGTTAATACTGGTGTTGCATATGCTACTGGATCAAATACATCTATACAATATAATAATGGTGGATTCTTAGATGGTTCTGCTAACTTGACAATTTCAGGAAGTAATTTAAATCTATCAGGTAATTTCACTGTATCAAATGTTTATGCTAATTCAGGTACAGTAGTTGCAAGTACATTGACTGGTCCATTAACTACAAATGCACAACCTAACATAACAAGTTTAGGTTCATTAATTAACTTATCTGTAACCGGAAACGCAAACATAGGTAATATCGGCACTGATGGGTTGATTACTGCTACAGGTAATATTAATGGTGGAAATTTAAATGTTGCAGGCGCAGTATTAACTAATGGTGGAAATGCAACTACAAGTGCAGTAATTATTACAACAAATAATGCAAATGGTGGCGGTGGATATGCCGGTATCATGCAATTAGTAAATACTACAGGTGGTGCAACTAACCCTAATAAATTTATTCGTTTAGATACTACTGGTAATTTTCAAATCGTTAATAGCGGATATTCATCAACTATCTTTAATTTAACAGATGCCGGCGCATTAAGCATAATCGGTAATGCTAATGTAGGTAATTTAGGTACAACTGGTGTTTATTCAACAACATTAAGTGCTACTGGTAATGCTAATATAGGTAATATCGGCACTGCAGGTTTAATTACTGCTACCGGCAATGTCAGAGGTGCTAACTTAGTTACAGGTGGGTTAATTACTGCTACTGGTAATATCACCGGCGGTAACTTAGTAACAACAGGCACTGTAGGATCAGCAGGTGCAACTCATTTAGGTAATATTATTACCACAGGATCAAACGCAACTGCAGGTAACATTACAGGTAATTGGACATTAACCGCAGGTTCAAGATGGAACGCAACTTATGCTGACTTAGCAGAATATTATGAGTCTGATGCAAATTATGAAGCAGGCACTGTTTTAGAATTTGGGGGAGAAAAAGAAGTTACATTGGCATCTGCTGAAACAACAAAAGTCGCAGGTGTCGTATCTACTGATCCTGCGTATGTTCTAAATGCAACATGTCCAGGAGAATTCACTACACCAATAGCATTACAAGGTCGTGTACCTGTAAAAGTTCTCGGTAATGTGTCAAAGGGTGATATGATGGTATCAGGTGGTAATGGTTTTGCAAGGACATCACATGATCCAAAGATGGGTACAATCATTGGCAAATCGTTAGAAAATTTTAATGGTCTAGAAGGTATCATTGAAATAGCAATCGGCAGACTCTAATAATAAATATAATATAGGAATTTAAAAATGTCATCATTTTCATACACAGCAACTTCAACAGCTGCTGCATCAGCAAACATTACTACAGATAAAGTACAAATAGCGACTACAAGTAGTCCTATTCAGTATGCAACTAGTTTTCCAAATGTAGCATTAACAGGTACAATTACTGCTGCTACTAATACTGCAACTGTATCAGGTTCTGGTACTTCCTTTTTGACACAACTAAATGTTGGTGCATGGATCGGCAACACAACAGGAACTACTGCAGGAATTGTAAAATCAATAGCTAACAACACAAGCCTTACATTGACTGCTAATTCAGCGGTAGCAATTAGCGGTGCAACGGCACGATATAATCCATATGGTGTTGCCTACACCGTAGCCACTACTGATAGTACAATCATTCCTGCTAATACAGTTAATAATAGTATTATTGTAGGACAAGGAAATATAGTATCATTCATAGAAGTAACAGGTGTTACATCTGCACCTTTTAGTATTACTGAACTTGGCGCACCTCACGCTAATACAGGAACTACTGGTGTATTCCCCACGCCAAATCTCGGTGGTCCAACAACTTAATTTTTAAAGTTTTTAACTAAATACATCATACACTCTCATTCGGAGAGTTTATGCAGTTACCCACTGCGTAGCGGCTAGAACCCGCTAATTTTACAAAGGAAAAACAAATGGGACGTCCTCTAAAAATCGCAAAGGCTCAAGCAGTCTTAACAATTACTGATACAACCGCCGCGACTGGTGCAATTACAGTAACAGAAAATATTTCAGCTGCTCCGGCTGGTTTGAACATTCTTATCGGAATGACATTCACGGTAGCATCTAGTGTAGGTAATCTAGTAGCCGGTACAACATATTGGGTTTATAGTATTATTGATGATAATAATTTTGTAGCATCAGATACATCACCTCAAATATTGACAAGTGAGCCATTCACATTGGCTGATACAACTGGTGGTAGTGTAGCTGCGACAGTTGGTATAGTTGATTCTGGATTTAATAATCCAGATGGTTCAAATACAGCCACTAACAGTACCACATATGGTGTAGTAGGTGGAAACACTTCAATCTATGGTAGTCAAGTTCTATGTAATGTAGCATTTGGTGTTAACGGTACAGGTAATGTATTTGCAAGCACAAGTAGTAACAACGTTGTTGGTTTAGGTACTGACTTTGCTAACGTTGCTACAGGTACAATCTTGTTTGCAGTTGATGCAAGCAATAACGTAAATCTATTAGGTACTACTACATCAACTGCAGGTAATTTGGCTGTTGTTGTTGCTAACGCTACTGCTACTGGTAATGTTATTCGCACTTCAGGAAATGCACAAACTTTAACTGCAAGTACACCGGTTGTATTTGATGCATCATTCAGTGGTCTAACAGCAGGTTCAACATATTGGGTCGCTACTATCGCTAATGCGTCAGCATTTACTGTTTCATTAACACCAGGTGGTGCAAACGTTGGTTTAACAACAAACGCAAGTGTTACAGCAAACGCCATTCAGAATCGTGTTATATTAGGTGCTGTTTCGTCCAATAACGCAAGCGGTGGAACTGGTTACGGTGATCCATTCATTCAAGCACTACCAGAAGCAGGTTATATTGTTCGTCAAAAAGGCAAAACAAAATATCTTGTACAAGGTACTGTAACTAATATTCTTGGTGCGGCTTATACTGCAAACGTTGCAAATACAGCATTAACACCAAACACAGTTAGTATCATTTCTACTAATGCAGCTTCTGGTACTAATTATATTTCATCATTGAATGATTATCAGTCTGAAGTGTTCCCAACGCAAGTTGCAGCAGGTTCATTAGCAGCCGGTACACTATATACAATTTATAATTCAGGAACAACTAATTGGACAGCAGTTGGTGCAGCCTCAAATATAACAGGTATTACATTTACTGCTACAGCAAGTGGTTCAGGAACAGGTACTGCGATATTAGCAAATTCATCTGGCGAGACAACTTCTCAAGCCAACCCAGACGTTATTGCAACATTCGGTACAGCATATGCTGCTAATACATACGGCGGTCAACCTAACCCAATCGTAACTATTAACAACGCCTAATTAAATTATGGCAGAGGTAATTAAAATGGCATCTCCTTCAACTGAAACTGATGTTGCAGTATTGCAAATTCAAGTTAAGAACATTGATGATAAAGTCAATGAACTTAAAGATGACGTTAAGGAAGTAAGGGAAGCATTAGAAAAGCACTCCGAAGAACATTCAAAATTGTTCAAGGAGATGACAGCCACTAGTGCGACTGCTCATAAAGAGATGTCAGAAAAAATCTCTGCTATTGAAAAATGGCGATGGATGATGATGGGAGCAGGAATAGTTCTCGGAGCAATGGGCAACAATATGTTAGGCTCTCTACTAAAATAAAAAAGAGGCTTAGGCCTCTTTTTTTGTAAGTGCTTTTAATTTTTCTTGTACAACATCAATATTAATTGTGCTAAACAATCCAGGATGTAATGGTTTTGGATAATGATTATCCCCTACCCACGCATACCCGCAATGTTCTTCATTCAACGTTGGTGTAAACTCTTTGTCTACAACACAAAAAAATGTGTGGTATGTAAAGTTATGATTAACAAACTTTTGAATTGGAATTAGTTTTGCTTTTTTAGGGAAGTATCCAATTTCTTCTAAGCATTCACGTTCAATGCCTTCCATTAGTGTTTCTTCACTTTCTATTTTTCCACCGGGTATCCCCCAAGTGACTGGGTTCTTATCATCGGTTCTCAGTAAGTAAAGAAAGCGGTCTGTTCTTTTGCTGTAAAAGAAAACGCCTGCTGCTGTATTCATACTATGATTTATCACAGTATTAGATGACTATAGAATAATCACCTTGGTCATACCAACCTTCATATGATTTCATCCATACTCTATCTGGTGTATAACGATATTGTATGCTTGTTGTTAAGTTAGTCACATACTCAACCGTTGTTGCGGCATGACTATCAAAACTAACTACCCAAGCACCTTCAGTTACATTATATTCAATAATGTCATTTGCGTTAGCGACTAAATCACCCCATGATACAGTACTATCACCATCATGTCCTATTGACTCAACTAGTAAATAACGTCTACCAGGAACAGGTCCTGGTAATCCTGCATTAGGTCCTGTTAGTTGGGGATTGATAACACTATTCACAGGTTCTAATGTATTCTGAGGCAACGTATCAGCATCAATGTTGAATATTAATAATCTATCATCCATTGGATCAGGAACAATAGTACCTACAATCTCTGTATCCATAAAAGGATTTTGCAGCCATATTTGACTAATACCGGGACGTATTGTTCCGTATACATTTAATAAACTAGACCAATATAAACTAGTATTAGGTGGTTGTGGTAAATTCAAATTAATATTGGATGGATAAAAATCTTGGTCTGCTGGTAATAATTGTAAAGTATTGCTTATTAATAATAATTTATATCCATATGGTGTTATCTTTTGACGAGTACCCAATAACAAATCATCATTCTGTATATCTTGTAAAGCAGTTCCTTTATGAATACTTGCAATAATCTTTTCAATGACACCCATTTTCTTAAGTTTACTTGCTGTACTAATCCATATTGGCATATAGAATTTCCATGTCATAACATCAATAGGATTACCTGTACCTACAGGTATAGTGCGACTAGTAAATGTTAGTCCATCTTGAAATACTGCACTTAAACTAGTCCAATCAATAAAGTTATCGGTACTTTGAATCTCTAATGCCGGATTAAACAATGTACCAAGTTGTTCTATCAACTCTAATTTTTGTTGATAATTTGTAGTCCAAAAGTCTACACTAATTCTTAACGTATAGGGTACAGGCATTAAACGTTCAACAGTAAATGCCTGACCTTGTGTAGTTTCATAACTTTGTGTATCTGCATTATAAGCACGTTGACGAACATTTATCTTATCAACAAATGTAGGATCTTGCATCCACTTTTGATTATATTCTAAACCATTAATATAATAAGTTATTAAAGGTGCACTAGGTAAATTACTTGAACTATTATTAGCAATAATTGTACTAGCCTGTCTGCTACTGTCTCCATACATAATAGGCACACGAAGATATATCGGATTACCTGCAGGATCTTTTCCTTTGGTAACTTCCCAGTTACTAAAAATTTTTGCAAATTGAATTAAAAATCTGCGTATCTGATTGTCATAAAAATATGCTGCCAAAGTGTTCTCCGAATTATACTACTGGTGGAATTGCGTCCGGTGCTATTGTCAATATAGTTGACAATCCTTGTTTTTCTGGTATAACAGTTCCGGAATCATTTGAGTAGATTACATTATCATTATTTATAAATCCTGATAACAGTGACCTATCGCCTGATGTAAATCCAGTTTGTGTTCTAACATTCTCTGAGATACGAACCCAAACAGCACCGTCCCACCTGAATAATAACTGGGGGAAATAATCAATACGTAAAAAGTAATCTCCAACTTGTGGACTTTGTGGGAATGATATACCTGCTCCTGTTGGGAATCCATTAGGTGCAGAATCAGTTCCAGTTAAGTAACCTGCAGTATATCCAAAACTTCTTGGGCTACTACGTGCAATATATTGGAATCTAGGATCACAATCAGCACGATAATCCATTGTGTTAGGACCATAAGGTTCTGTTCCAGTAAAGTTAGGTGCTTCAGGATTTTGATCTGCTGTAGCGTATGTATTATCAGCAGTACCATACGGTCCTGTAATTGGTCCTAAACTATCAACTGTTAATACCATATCACCGGATACACGTCCTGATCCAGTACTTAATGTTTCTGCTGGTAACTGTAATAGTTGTAAGTATAATGTTGATCCAGGTGTAATAGGATTAATACCTGCATCTAATGTCATTGTACTAATAAAAGCCGCTGTTTGCCAAGGTATACGTAACATCGGACTATCATTTACATATTGTGTATTTGAAACAATTTCTACAGTTGTTGCCGGAGCACTATCTAATGTAGCAACTACACTTATAGGAGGTGCGGGTTGATTATATTTACCTGAAGGAACACCGTTCGCTGAGAACTCACCGTATGTTGGGACAATGTATAAGTTGCTAGTATCGTACCCTGACTTAGGAACAATTCGTTCTGCTTCTCTCAATGCTGCATCATTGATTGCAATATTTTTATTGTATGTTGCAAGTATATCACGTAGGTCTTGATTTGTATCAAGTTGCCAATATGTTTCATTAGGCGGATAGATTCCAGCAGGCACATCAATTTTAGAAATATAATTCTTATCACCATACGTAATAACGTATCCTGCAGGATATGGTTTAGTCTTATCCCATATTCCTAGATAATTATCCTGATTAATTGGTTCAGTAAGAATCTGACTAAATTCTTCACTATCAACTAGTGGTTCACATTTGATACGCCATAAGTGCGGGAACCAAGTTTGACTAAAACCTTCACTTGCATAGTTTGCATCAGTAATCTGCATAAATCTTTTTAATGCAGTTGGGATAGTTTCTTTAAGTGGGTTATAATCTAGTAAATGGGGTAACTCAAGTACGTCCCCCACCATTAATTTTCTTCCAACAATATCTATCATATCGTTATAGTGAACCACTATGAAAACAATATCGTTATTTAAGAATAGACCAAATTGACTTAAATCAAAGTCTAAGTTCTGTACATTATAATGACCGCGCAATCGGTATACATTTGGATCATATGTTCTATCACGGTTTTCTAAAAACAATAGATCCTGAATATTAGTGGGATCTAATACATCATATTGAGGTTGGGTATAATCAATACTAGGGCCCTGGTCAGTTGGTCCTAAGTATTTGTGAATATATAAATCTGTGCCGCCCACTGTTAATTCTTCGGATATTGTTCTGTCAAAGAATCTATAGTCGTTGGTCTTATTTGGGCGGTAAAGCGATAATCTTGGCATATAATTATTTATCGTAGGACCTGAACACGAAAGTACTACACTTGACAATGAACAGGAATTCATATATAATATGTCTATCTTTAACAGGAGAATTCATGGTAACTCGCAAACCCAAAAAGACTGATGACCACTTTATCAAAGCATTAAATCCACGTGATGCTGATACAAAATATATGGGGGACGAACCCTTCTTCCCACTGCAACCTGATTCAGATCGCCGTACAGTAGCACTTACTCAAAGTTTCACATGGTACAATCGTTTTTATGGTAAAAAAGATGCTAAAGAACTGTTATGTCAATACCTAGAAAGTCATAATCGTACCGACGAGGCTAAGAAAATACGCAAAGTAGAAGATAAAGAATTTTTAATGACATTATGTTGGTTAGCACGTATGACAATGCGTGGTCTTGAACTTAATGAACATGAGGAATTAACACTTGAAAACGAAATTAGCCGACTAGCAAAACTTGTACATAAGCCTGAAGTTATTGTAAAAGAAGTAGAATCAGTAAGTAATCGTCCTAATGTTCAGGAGATTATGCGTGAAAAAGCACGTGATGCGGCCGGTGAACTTGAGGCAATATTTGACGAATTCATCACAGAAGGTAAAGTAACGCAAAAGACAGTTGACCTTGTTGCTAAGTTCAATGTTATGCCACAACATATTCCATTGATTGTTGAAATCTGGAAAAAGAAGTTTGAGGAATTTAATGAAGTAGTTGACAGCAACGATCCTGATTTAGTAGAAGCCTATAGTTTCATGGGTAAAGTAAAACTACGTAATACAATCAAATTTATTGAACAGGTATTAAGTGACCTCAATAGTTATATTAGTATTAAGAAGGCTAGCAAAGCACCTCGCAAACGCAAGGCAGTTCCTGTTGAAAAGATTGTCAGTAAACTTAAGTACTTAAAAGAGTTTAAAGATCCAGTCAATAAACTTGAATTAATTAGTGTACATCCAACCAAGTTGCATGGTGCTAGTGAGGCATGGGTCTATGATACTGCAAGACGTAAATTGCATCATTACATTGCTGATGAGTATTCAAAATCATTTACTGTAAAAGGTAACACGATTCTTGGATTTGATAATAACATAAGTGAAGTTAAAACATTACGTAAACCTGGTGAACAACTTAAAGAAATTATGGGTAGTAAGCCAGCCGCACGTAAATACTTCAAAGACATTAAAGCAGTGGCTACTGCACCCAACGGACGCTTTAATGAGAATATGATTATATTAAAGGCGTTCTAATGGATGTAGAAAAACGAATGTTAGAGATGATGGAACCGGTTGACAAATGTATACAGTTAACCGATAGCCATGAGGATATGCTAATGTTAGCATGTGCCATGCTACAACGAGTAAGAGAAATATTTGATAATCAAATCGGGGTAGCAGGCAGAAAAGAAATGTTCAAGGATTTAATCAAATGATAGATTTAAATAGGTATACTGATTTTGTAGAAGCCGTTACCAGTCAACCAAGTAATGACTTAACTACATTCATGGACACTCTAGACCGATTAGATGCAAACTATGAAGTAGACTTAACTGATGGTCAAATGAAACATGGACCTAATGTTAATATTCCGTTATTATTAACCGCATGTTTGGGATTGGCTGCAGAATCAGGTGAGTTCATTGAGATTCCTAAAAAGATTTTCTTTCAGGGTAAAGCATTAACTGACGAAAATGTATTCCATATGAAACGTGAGTTAGGCGACATTATGTGGTATTGGATTAATGCTTGTCGTGCATTGAATCTTGATCCTAATGAAGTTATTGCAGAGAATGTAAAGAAACTTGAAAGTCGTTATCCTGGCGGCACTTTTGACGTACATTATTCTGAGAACAGGCAAGCCGGCGATTTATAATGGGATTAGGTCCTCCTTCATGTGATGATTGTAGAGTTATGTTGTTTCTTTATATGGGCGAACGTTGGTTATGTCCTGTGTGCGAGAAAGAACCACCAAACGGATACAGACATTTACGTGATGGGAAGATAATAGAAGATAGCAATATTCCCCTACTTAGATTTTTGAAAGGTAAAAGCCCGAACAGTCCAAAACCAGATAAATAAGATATCTGGAGATATTATGACCACAAATTTACTTTCTACCCCAAACGGAATGACATTGGATGAACTCAAACAAACAATGTTTTCTAACCTCAGTTATAGATTGGGTCAAGGAATTATTGATTTAGAATTAGATCCTCAACATTATGAAGCGGCCTACAACTACACAATTAAAACCTATCGTCAACGAGCACAAAATGCTACTGCTGAATCTTATACGTTGATGACAACAATTAAAGATATTGATACATACACACTTCCTAGTGAGTTTATTAATGTCCGATCACTTTTTAGACGAACAGTTGGTTTAGAGACAGGCCCTAGTTCAACTAGTTTTGATCCCTTTTCAAGTGCTATTCTTAATACGTATTTGCTTAATTATAATTGGGCAGGTGGTATGGCAACATATGATTTTTATGCAGGATATGTTGAGTTAGCCGCACGTATGTTCGGGGGATATGTTATCTATACATTTGATCCTGTAACAAAAGTATTGCGTATTGTTCGTGATCCGAAAGGTTCAGGAGAACGTGTATTGATTTGGGCCGACGTACAGAGAACTGAAGAAGTATTATTACAAGATCCAGGTGCGGGTGTATGGATAGCAGACTTTACATTAGCAACATTAAAATCAATCATAGGTGAGGCACGTGAAAAGTTTAGTACTATTGCTGGCCCAGGCGGCGGAACAACATTGAACGGTACTGCAATGAAGGCAGAAGCCAAAGCAGCACAGGAACAATTAATTGATGAATTAAAACGCTATGTGGATTACAGTCAGCCATTAACATGGGTCACAGGTTAAATGAGAGCAACCGAGTTCATTGCTGAACTATTTCGTCCCGGTAATCAAAACTGGAAGTGGAACCGCCAGTCTCAGGATGAGGCAGTTGCGAATTTTACAGTAGGTAAAAGAAACTATGTATGGCAAGCATTTAATCATCACCTAGATGACAAACCAGAAACATGGGAAATACAATTTCGTTTAATTAGAGACTTATTCGATCCTGAAAAATTATCACTATTTGGGACAACAGGTACAGGCAACTCAGCAGAAGTAATGTCAATTGTAGTAGACATATTTCGTGAATTTTTACAAGTCTATGGTGACAATGTACAAACAATTGTATTTGATGCAAAAGAAAACAGTCGCATTGCATTATATAGAAAAATGATTCAGCGTTTAATACCCAATTGGAATTTAGAACAAGACTATAATCCAGAAATGGGATTAAGATTTACATTGTCTAGAAGATTTATATCGTCTAGACCAAAACAAATGTAACCTAAACAGTTTTTATTGTCATGCCCTTGTAATATAATAAGTATTACGAGGGTTTTTCTTTATGATTATAGGTATAACTGGATTAATTGGAAGCGGTAAAGATACTATTGCAGATTATCTTTGCACACATCACGAGTTTAAAAGAATAAGTTTTGCAGCCAGTTTAAAAGATGCAGTTGCCAGTGTATTTGGGTGGGATAGAGAAATGCTTGAAGGAACAACTAAAAGTAGCAGAAAATGGCGCGAGCAAGTTGATCCTTGGTGGAGTAAGCGTTTAGATATGCCTAACCTGACTCCCAGATGGATTCTCCAATATTGGGGAACAGAAGTATGTCGTCAAGGATTCCATGATGATATATGGGTAGCAAGCGTAGAGCATAAATTAATTAACGCAAAAGATGATATTGTAATTACAGACTGTAGATTTGCAAATGAAGTAGGTGCAATTAAGAACGCAGGTGGAACAACTTTACGAGTTTTTAGGGGTGAAAATCCTGAATGGTATGATGCCGCAGTTGCATATAACAAAGGTCCTGTTAGAAATCCCACGTGGTCTTTAAGTAAGAATTTACTAGATAAGAAAAAGGTACATGCAAGTGAATATTCTAGTGTGGGTTTAAAATATGACCATTTTATTGATAATAACGGTACAATAGATGACCTACATAATAAAATTAGTCAACTTCTAAATCTCCGCGACGCCAAGTAATTTCTTTTCTTTTTACCACCTCAATACAATTAAGACATACAGTACGTAGATTAGTTAGAGCAATATTTTCTAAGTTGCCATCAACATGAAATACTGTTGTTTGAGTTGGGAACAAACTTTTAAAGCCACATAAATCACATGTGGCTTTTTTTGCGTATCCACTTTTTTGCCAGTTAGGCTTTCTAGGATTTAGTTTATTCTTTTTTCGGCCACACTCATCACATATACTTCTGTAGTGAGTAACTTCATTTCTTTTATAGTTTACTGCGGCATGATTTTTACCACATGACTTACATATAGGTCGCATGTGTTATTTAGTTCAGAAACCTTTGAAGGTACGGAAATTGGTGTTTTTTATATGTTTCCGATAAATAATAGTATGCATGTTAGGTGGTAAACCTCAGAATTTTACAAATAAAGGAAAACAAAATGGCATTAACATCTCCAGGCGTAGAAGTAACAATCATTGACCAAAGTCAATATCTTCCTGCTCCAACAAACTCAGTTCCCCTTGTTATACTAGCGACAGCACAAAACAAGGCAAACGCATCAGGTACAGCAGTTGCTCCTGCAACTACAGCGGCTAATGCTAATAAGTTATATCAAGTTACAAGTCAGCGTGATTTAGTTGATTTGTATGGTGTTCCGTTCTTCTATACAACAACGAATGGCACTCCAATTCAAGGTTACGAATTAAACGAATATGGTCTATTGGCTGCTTATTCATTATTAGGTGTAACAAATCGTTGTTATGTATTACGTGCAAACATTGACTTAGCAAGTTTAGTAGGTCAAACAGCACGTCCAGTAGGAAGTCCTACAAATGGAACATGGTGGTTAAACACAAGTTCTTCTACATGGGGAATATATGAATTCAATGCAAGCACAGGTAAATTTGAAATTCAATCACCTATCGTAATTACAGATTCAAACCAACTTGCCGGAGAAGTTCCAGTACAAGGTTTAGGTAGTATTGGAAATTATGCAGTTAATGCAATTGCGCCTAGTGGAACTACACTTCAAGCAGCACAAGATCCAACATATTTTTACAAGAATGGATCAAATGAGTGGGTAGCATTGGGCGGTTATGCTTGGGCTGCTAGTATTCCAACTATTATTACTAATTCTTTTACAACTTTAGCAGCAATAGGTTCATTTACATTTACTACATCTGGCACATCTACTTCTACTATTTCGTTAGCGGTCGGTGATACACCAGAAGATGTTGCAGGAGCTATTAATGCATTAGGTCTTACTGGTATTACTGCTGATGGTTCTACTGGAAAAGTGTTGATTTATTCAAGCCAATATTATCAAAATCCTAATCAATGTTATGTTCAAATTACTGCTGTCAGCGGAACTGCTAGTACAATATTAGGATTAACAACAGGTTATAATTATCAACCTATAGTATCATATGGTACTTCTTCACAAATGCCATTATGGACAACTGGTCAAACAATTCCTCGTCCAACAGGTTCTGTATGGATTAAAGTTGGTAGTTCTGGTAACGGATTGAATCCAGTAGTTTCTGAGTACAACACTGCCACAAGCACATGGATTACAAAATATGTAACACTTGCAGAAACTGATTGGGAAGCATCAGCCGCATTGGATCCAACAGGCGGTTCATTAATTCCGGCTGGTACTATTTATGGTCAATATAACTTTAACGGTAGTCTTTATGCAGAAGGTTCGGCAGACGTTCCAGGTGTAACTGAACCACCTTTCTATCTATATGAAAGACTTGCATCAGGTCCAACTATAGTTACAGGTACTCAAACTTCAGTAACTACTAGTGGTACTAAGTACTTAGATATCAGAGTAAGTCAACCAGGAAGTTCAAGCCTAGCAGTATACTTTTTAACAGTGGGATCTTTAACATCCGCACAAGATTTTGTTGATGCGTGGTTAGCATTAGCAATTCCATACACAAACGCCGCAGTTACAACAACTGGTGCAATTCAATTGACACAGACAGTCGGTGGAACAATTCTAATGACTGACACAGTTAATTCATCAGGTCTATACACCGGTACAAGTAATGGTCTCTTGGCAGCAATAGGATTTGCACCAGGTTCAGCATTAGGTATTGATTATGGTCCTGCATATACTGGTACCTTTACCGCAGTAGCAACAACTTCTTCACCGGGTTCAGGCGCGACAGTTAATTTATATAGTTCTTATGGAAACTTCTTGTTATCAACAGTGGGTGTAAGTCCTTCTATCGCAGCAGCCGGAAGTGGTTATTCTATCGGTAATATATTAACTATCCCTACAGGAACAATAGGAAACACATCGGATATTGAGTTAGAGGTTCTAAATGTATCTGCTGGTGGAGTTACTAGTGTTCAAATTGTAAGTGATCCTGGTATTGCAAGTATAAACTATTCAGCACAATTAACAAATTGGGTTCCATTAACATATACTGCTAATGAGGGTGCACCTTCAATTTCTCCATCAAACAATACAAACTGGTACTATTCAGTTGTTGACCAAGTTGATATTATGGTTAACTATAATGGTCAGTGGAATGGATATGCAAACTTAAACTATGATGAAAATGGTTTCCCATTACCATCAGGTTCAAATACGACAGATCCAAATGGTCCTATCATAAGTGCAAGTGCACCAACAACACAAAGTGATGGTACAACAGCATTAGCATATGGTGATATATGGATTGATACAAGCGACTTAGAATTGTATCCAGTAATTAGTCGTTGGCAATTAGTTGATAATAATGATCAATGGGTGTTGATTGATAATGCTGACGGAACAAGTTCAAAAGGTATAGTATTTGCCGATGTACGTTGGAGTTCAAGCGGTGCAATCAATCCAGTTGATGATCCTATTCCAACAATACAATCACTATTACCTAGTGATTATATTGATTTAGATGCACCTAGTCCAGCACTATATCCACAGGGTATGTTAGTATTCAATACACGCCGTTCAGGATATAATGTTAAACAGTTTAGAACAAATTACTTTACTAGTGCTAACTTCCCTAATGCAGGTGCATACAATTCTGGTGATCCTACTAATATTGATAACTTACCAGAGTTCTCATACACATGGGTAACAGTAAGTGGTAATCAAACAAATGGTGCTCCATACATGGGTCGTCAAGCACAACGTGTAATGGTAGTTAAGGCATTACGTGCTGCAATTGACACTAATACTGATATACGTGATGAAGATAATTACTTCAACTTAATGGCTACACCTAACTATCCTGAATTACAACCTAACATGGTTGTGTTAAATGCGGATCGCGGTGAGACAGCATATATAATTGGTGATACACCTTTAGGATTACAAGATGATGCTACTGCGATTCAAGCATGGGCTACTAACGCCGCTGGTGCAAGTAGTACAGGTGAATATGGTTTAGTAACACGTAATACATATTTAGGTCTATTCTATCCAAGTGGTCTTACAACAGATTTGTCAGGTAACCAAGTTGTTGTTCCTGCAAGTCATATGATGTTACGCACATTCTTACGTAATGATACTATTGCTTATCCTTGGCTAGCGGCAGCGGGTACACGCCGTGGTACAATTGATAATGCATTAAGTATTGGATGGTTGGATCGTGCTACTGGTGAGTTCCAGCCAATCAAGACACGTATTGGTATTCGTGATGTGTTATATATTAATCAAATCAACCCACTAGTATTCTTTACTGGTATTGGTTTGTTGAACTATGGTAACAAGAATAGTTTCAATAGTGCAAGTGCATTAGATAGAACAAACGTTGCACGTTTAATCAACTATATCCGTCGTCAATTAACTATTGCGGCTCGTCCGTTCGTATTTGAACCTAACGATGCATTGACACGTGGTCAAATAGCAGGTGTCATTCAAACATTGTTTGTTGACTTAGTTGCTAAACGCGGTATCTATGACTATCTAGTTGTATGTGACGAAAGTAACAATACACCTGCTAGAATAGATAGAAATGAACTTTGGGTAGATGTTGCAATTGAACCTGTTAAGGCAGCTGAATTCATCTATATTCCAGTTAGAGTTCTAAACACCGGGGAAATCGCAGCCTTGGCTAATGGATAAAAGGTATCCCGAAAGGGACCTTTTATCGTAAAGATAAATAAAGATACAGGAGATTAAAATATGGCAACAGCCTCACAATCATTGTTCAACATGACCGTAGCATCTGATAATGCTGGTGGAAACCAAGGCTTGTTGATGCCCAAACTACAATTCCGTTTCAGAGTTAATTTTCTGAGTTTCGGTATTGGAAGTACAATTGAATTAACTAAACAAGTTATTGATTGTTCACGCCCACAAGTTCAATTTGATGAAATTACTATTCCAGTTTATAACTCAACTATGTACTTGGCTGGAAAAGCAAAGTGGCAATCATTATCAATTAACGTCAGAGATGACGCACAGGGTAATGTCAGCAAGTTAGTTGGACAGCAATTACAGAAACAAATGGACTTTGTAGAACAGGCTTCGGCAGCTACTGGTCAAGATTATAAGTTCCAAATGAACATTGAAATACTAGACGGCGGTAATGGTACAGTTGCTCCTGTAGTTTTAGAAACTTGGGAATTATATGGATGTTTCGTACAAGTTGCAAACTATCAAACATTGAACTATGGTACAAATGACCCAGTCACAATTGCATTAACAATAAGATTTGATAACGCAATTCAATCACCATTATCTGCAGGCGTTGGTACAAACATCGGCAGAATCTTAGGTGGTTCAACCGTTACTGGTATCGGTCAGACAAACGGTTAATCATAACTTATGTCAGGTTTCGTACAAAATTTATTAGCTGATACAGCCGCTGGCTTCTTTGGTAATGCATATGTACGAGACTATACTCATGCAGCAAAAACATTTAGGACTAACTCTTATCAGTATAGTCCTAAATTAAAATTCTTATTTCACGTTTATTTTGAAATCAATCCCGCAGTTTACTCTACTGGATTAGCATCAGGTGCTAACTTTGGTCTAGCAGTTAAAACAATTAAATTACCTTCATATCAATTTGATACACATATAATGAATCAGTATAATCGTAAAAGAATTGTACAAACAAAATTAAAATACGATCCAATTGATATCCAATTCCATGATGACAATGGAAATATTATTCGTAATATGTGGTATGACTACTATACATACTATTACAAAGACGCAAATAAACCCACACGTTCAAGTGCAGGTGCACAAACAGTTAATGCTCCTGGACAAGCAAATGCAGGTGCAACAGAATATAACAGAAGAAATATATATGATCCATCAATCACCGGTGATGATGATTGGGGTTACATTGGTGAAATATCAGTACCTACTAATACAACTAGTCAGGCTTCACAAGGCATTTCAAAAATACCTTTCTTTAAAAATATTCAAGTGTTTGGATTTAACCAACATAACTTTTCACTATACACATTAATTAATCCTACTATCACTCGTTTTGCACATGATACATATGATTATGCACAAGGTAATGGTACAATGGCTAATACTATGACGGTTGACTATGAAACAGTTACATATCAATATGGTGCAATATCAGGTAGAGCACCTGGTAATATTGTTAAAGGATTTGGTTCACCTGAGAATTATGATAGAACATTAAGTCCAATAGCAAGACCAGGATCAAATGCAACTATCATTGGTCAAGGTGGATTGATTGAAGCAGGTGAAGGTGTAGTATCTGATATCCTTGATGGAAATTATTTACGTGCTATTCAAACTGCAGGTACTGCATATAATACATTTAAGAATAAAAATCTAAAACAGGTTGCTCTTTCAGATGTTAATACAGTTTTACAAACAGCAACGCAAGAAGCATTACCAGGTGGTGTTCGTTCAAATACATATTATCCTGGATATGGATTATCAGGACAAATTCAAGCGGCAGCAGGTAGCGCAGGTAGTGGATTAAATAGCCCTCCCAAAGTTCAATACAGATAAAATTATTGTATAAATATTCAATGGAGATTTATACATGGCAAGAATAATTGACTCACGTTCATCACTAGACCAAACAGTAAAACTATTTGACGATTTCTATTCCTTTGACTTAATTGTTAATGGGAATGAATATGATATTGTTCATTCATATTTTTTAACTGTTTGTGCGACCAAACAAATTGCCGGTAACTTTACTGTACATTTGTTTAGAATATCTCAACAAACACAGATTCCTGTATTAGACCTTTTAAATTATATAAGAGGTTTAGAGAAACTTCAAGTCAATAATGTTATAGCATATTACTTGAATACATTCAAATCAAAAACTGCTATATATGGGTTCGGTGTACTACCTCAACCTAATTACCCTGTAGCACGAAACATAGTTCAATAATATGGCACGCTGGGCACAAGGGATTTTTGTACCTAAGAGTCCTGAAAAATATATAGGTAAAAATAAACCTAAATATAGATCAGGTTGGGAACTTACCTTTATGACATTTTGTGATTCAAACAAACATGTATTATATTGGGCTAGTGAATCATTTGCCATTCCATATAGAAGTCCGTTAGATGGAAAAATACATCAATATGTTCCTGACTTTTTTGTAGTTTATCAAAATAAACATAGTAGACAAATAGCAGAAGTAGTTGAAATCAAACCTAAAAAACAAAGTTTAATTGAGAGTAGAGTTGCTAGTGCTAGGGATCGTGCAGTAGTTGCAGTTAATCATGCAAAATGGGCTAGTGCAATGGCTTGGTGTAAAGCACAGGGATATACTTTTAGAGTAATTACAGAAGATGACCTTTTCTACAACGGTAGTCGTAAGTAAATAAATAACTTATGACCAAAAAACTAACAGAACTTTTTGAATTACCCCCGGACGAAATATCAAGTCTAGTAACCTCTTTGCCTGAAGATGCAACACTGATTACTACTGAAGCATATAATGCTTTAGAAAAGATTGAGAATGCTTTGCCCCAAGTACGAGGATTAGATGCGGCAGACGGAGAAATGGATGAACTTGCTAGTTTAGCAACATCTAGTTATAGAGACTTGATGGACTTGGGAATGCAAGTAGATAGTCGTTTTGCTAGTGAGATATTTAATAGTGCTGGTACTATGTTGGGTCATGCTATTACTGCAAAGACTGCAAAAATCAATAAAAAGTTAAAAATGCTAGATTTACAGTTGAAGAAGGCTGGATTAGAACAAAAAATAGCGTCTAAAACTGAAGAAGTTGAATCAACCCCGTTGGGTGAGGGTAAGAGTTTAGATAGAAATGAACTACTCAAGATGTTGGCAACTAAATCGCAGGATAAATGATAAATACAGAATACAGGAATAAGAAATGAAAAGCCTCAAACAATACATAACAGAAAGTGTAAAAACATATAATTACACCATCAAAATTGCTGGCGATGTTGACAAGAACTTTTTAGAGTTGTTTACATACAACTTGAAGAAGTTTGACCCTATTAACATTAGCGCACCGAAGACAACTGTTGTACAAAAAGATCCATATGGATTTCCTAACTTAGCAAATCAACCAGTTACAATCATTAAGGCTGAATTTAGATATCCAGCCAATGAACCAATGATTCAACAAGTTGCTCAATTATTAGGTTACAACATCAATTATGTTCGTGTAATAAGTAGTGATTTTGACGATAGTATAAACAGTGAAAATGCTGGTTATGCAAATGAAATGAGTCATAACCCATTATTGTTACATCCTCAAATGGAAGAGCAACCGGGTGCTAAAGAAGCAAGTAAACAATATGGTACTTCATTCTTAAAGTCTATACAGAAACAAAGCGAAGGATCAAAGATTGACATTCCCTATGCAGGGGAAAAGACCAAAGACGCATTTGATCCATTCAAGCCATACTTGGACAATGATCCAAGAGGAATGAAGAGTCCAATGTCAACCATCAAACGTCCACCAAAGCCCGCAACTGGTGCTAGTGTGTCAAAATAATAAGGAAATATTTAAAATGAATTTCAAAGACATGTTACAAAAAATGAGCCAACTTAGCGAGGCTACAGAAAAAACTAAAACTGGTACTAAGCACTTAGCAGAGCCGGGTGGTTATGGACGTAAGTATGATATTGGTGCAGATGATTCTGATGAGCCAAAGAAAAAACGTGGCGGACAAGAAAAAGATGAAGGTCCTAAATTTGGTAAAGATGCACCAAAGAATGATATATTTGGTCGCACAACAGGTAAGGCACCGGCAGGCAAGAAGGGTACACAAATTACTCCTATGAAAGATGCTGACAAGGCTGAAAAGAAAGCTGACAAAGAGGCTAAGAAAAAAGGTCTTAAAGAATGGATGCAACAATTAACTGATGCCATGAATGAAGCAGAACAAGTTTCAATTCAACCTGCACAAACCAATACACAAGTTATTAAGCAAGGCAGTAAAACATTAGGAACTGTTACTAATCCACAACTAGCCGCACAGATTAAACAATCTATTGGTAAGGGTGAAATGATGTTGAACCCGCACGAACAAGAGATGGCTGAAGACGGTGGTGAAAAATGGATTCAAAAAGCAATTAAGCACCCAGGTGCGTTAACAAAGAAAGCACAATCAGCTGGTATGAGCACAAGTGCATTCGCTAAAAAACATGCACATGACAGTGGCACAACAGGTAAGCAAGCACGTTTAGCACAAACACTAGGCAAGATGCACCATGAAGATATGGAAGAAGAAGCAGTTGAAGAAGCAGATATGCCACCAAATGATAGTTTAATGAGCCCTATTAGTGAAGCAAGCAAACGTGTAAAGGCTGATAACAAGGCTGAAAAAGCAGGTAAGAAAGTTACTAAAGACTTAGAGTATGATATGGGTCATAAAGGTAAAGATGACAATAAAGCAGAACGTGCTGGTAAAAAAGTTGCCAAAGACATTGAATGGGATGAAAAACATAAAACCAATGAAGAAAAAACAGTAACACGTGATAATCGTGCTGAAAAAGCAGGTAAGAAAGTTACTAAAGATATTGAGTATGATGAAAAAGTAAAAGATAAAATTCATGGTAAAAAGCGTGATGCTGAAGATGCAAAAGCAGAACGTGCTGGTAAAAAAGTTGCCAAAGACATTGAATATGATGAAAAGAAATCTAAAAAGAAAGTGAAGGAAGGCATGGATGAGAGATTACACGCCGCACGTGCTGAGGGTAAAGCACACGGTTTACGCGGTCACTCACATTGTGGCAGAAACTATGATGACATGGAAGAAGCACGTTGTTACCATGAAGGTTATAAAGAAGGTCTTGATGAGTGTTATGGTCAAATGCCAATTCAAGGTTATGTTGGTGAAACAGAAGGTGAAATGCCGGCATCTACATTACCTGGTATGGCTAGTCAAGCCGAACACGGTGGTATGTCAGAAGGTGCAACTGCAGCAGCTGGATACAGCCCACAGATGCAAGCAAAAATCAAAGTAGCCACTCCACAGCAATTAAGTCAAATGGCACAAGAGTTAGCCGGAGGCCCGTCTCAATATCAAAATGAATATAACATGCTTCAAGCAGCACAAAAAGAATTGCAAGGTGAATTAGATGAAGTAAGTCGCGGTGATTATTTAAAACAACAAGCAAGTAAGCCAGGTGATACATTTAAAGCATTTGGACAAACATTCCATGATAAAGATGTACTTGAAAATAGTTTAGCATTTGAATCTTGGGACAACCAATTAAATTCTTTATTAACAGAATACCAAGGCATTCAAGAAGGTATGACTGTTTCAATTAGTAAAGGTCAACAAGGTACGCCTGATTCAGTTAGCGTATCAGCACAAGATTCAGAAGCCGAACAATTATTGAATATAATTAAACAAGCCGGTTTAGGTTTATTTGGTGGTGATGAAGGTGCTAAGTCTGGTCCAATGGCAGTTGCTGCAGGCGGTGACGAACCCGCTGCAGAAATTGATGTTGTAAATGACCATGATGGAATGATGGATTTAATTAAGAAAGTAACCGGTGGTTCGGTTGGCCCACAAGGTGGTGAAATCGCTGTGTCAGGTGATGATGAAGAAGATTTTGAAGATGAAGATTCATGCAATGAATGTGGAATGTTAGAATCTCATTGTGGATGTGACCATGAACAAGTTGATGAAGTTGAGTCAGAAGACCAAATGACATATCAAGTTGCTGAAGATAATCCTCCGGATAGTGGTGCAGCCGAAGTTGATGCAGAAGATGCTTCAGTTGCCGCACAAAATGCAGGTGCTTCAAGTCACGGTGGTGCAGAAAATTCTAACTTAGAAGAAGAATCAGAAGATGAATTAGAAGAATCTTTTGCAAATAGTGCTGATGATACATTTGAAACTGATGCTGATTTTATGATTAATGATATCACAAGTGGATTGAATAAGCGCAAATCAACAGGACAAACAACTATTCCAGTTATTGCAGGACAACAATCACGTATGCACTCACATAACACAACAGATGTTAGTGAAGCAATTAATGATTGGAAAGCATTAGCAGGAATTAGGTAATTTAAATTACTCAGAAATACCCGGATTTTCCGGGTATTTTTTTGGATGGAATGTTTATTTGGAAAACGATAAATACTTGATAAGGTAATTTAAAAATGGCACAACAGAATATTGACTTTGGAACATTTCCTGACGATCCGTCCGCAGATGCGATACGTACAGCTTTCCAGAAAGTCCAAAACAATTTCAACGAAATATACTCTACATCATCTACTGGGGCGGTGTCGTCAGTAAACCAAACAACTGGTGCTGGTATTACAGTAAATAGTCCTACAGGTAATGTTGTAGTTAGCGCAAATATTGCATATGTACAAGTACGTTCAAGTTCATTGAATATTGGATTATCACCTAATCCAGTTGGAACAGCAGTAACTTATACTGATTACAATCAAATTTTATATATTGAATTACCACCTACATTAACATTTACTAATATTTCAGTAAGTGGTAATCTTAGTGCTGCAGGTAATGTAATAGCAAATAACGCAAGTTTGGGCAATTTAGCAGTTGCAAATTTCTTTAGTGGTGCAGGTAATAATTTAAGTAATATACAAGCTGCAAATATTACCGGTACTGTTGCTAATGCAAATTATTCAATTACTGCAGGTATCGCAGGAACAATATCAACAGCCGCACAACCGAATATAACAAGCACAGGTACGTTAACATCATTATCAGTAAGTGGTAATGCTAATATTGGTAATATAGGTACTGCTGGATTAATAACTGCTACCGGAAATATCATTGGTTCTAATTTAGTTACAAGCGGTGTATTAACAGTTTCTGGAAATGCTAATGTAAATAATTTAGGCACTGCAGGTATAGTAACAGCAATCGGTAATGTTAGAGGTGGAAATATTACAACGGCTGGACAACTAGTGTCAAGTGTAGCGACCGGTACAGCACCACTTATAGTAACAAGTACAACACAAGTTGCTAACTTAAATGTTGCTACAGCAGCATTGGCTGGTTCAGTAACTACTAATGCCCAACCTAATATTACTAGCATGGGTATTCTTACTACATTAAGTGTGACTGGTACCGTAAGTGCTGGTAATTTATCAACTACAGGTAATGTAATTGGTGCAAATATCACTGGCACATTAACAACCGCAGCACAACCTAATATCACAAGCGTAGGTACACTATCAAGTTTGAGTGTATCAGGAAATATAACTTCTGGAAATGCTAATTTAGGTAATGCAACACTCGCAAATTTCTTTATTGGATCAGGTAATAATCTAAGTAATATACAAGCCGCAAATATTACCGGTACTGTTGCTAATGCAACCTATTCAGCAAATGCAGGTAACGCAACCGTAGCAACAACTGCCGGTACAGTAACAACTGCGGCGCAACCTAACATAACAAGTGTAGGTACATTAACAACTTTATCGGTAAGTGGCAATGCTAACGTGGGTAATATAGGTGCTACTGTTGGTGTATTCACCAATGTAAGTGGAAATGGTTCATCATTGTCATCAATTACTGGTGCCAATGTAACAGGTACTGTAGCAAATGCAACATTTTCAACAAGTGCAGGAACAGCGACAACTGCTGGTACAGTAACAACTAATGCACAACCTAATATTACAAGTGTTGGTACACTTACTTCATTGGCAGTAACCGGTACAATAGGTGCTGGAAACTTAACTGGTGCAACATTAGTTAGTGCTACTAACTTAACCGGAACATTAACTACTGCCGCGCAACCCAATATTACATCAGTTGGCACTTTGGGTAACTTAACAGTAACATCTAACGTAACTGCCGGCAATATAAATGCTACATATTTTGGTTCAGGCGCTGGATTATCATCAATAACGGGTGCTAACGTTACCGGTACAGTAGCGAACGCAACATTCTCAACAAGTGCAGGAACTGCAACAACTGCGGGCACAGTAACAACTGCAAGTCAACCTAATATTACTGGTGTAGGTACATTAACATCATTATCAGTCAGTGGTAATGCTAATATCGGTAATGTGGGTACAGCAATATTAACTGCTACAGGTAATATTGTAGGTGCTAATTTAGTTACAGGTGGTGTTCTATCAGTTACTGGTAACGCAAATGTAGGTAATATAGGAGCCAATAATGCAATATTCACAACTGTAGTCGGAGATGGTTCTGGTTTAAGTGCAATTGCAGGTGCTAACGTAACAGGGACTGTTGCCAATGCAACATTCGCAACAAGTGCAGGAACTGCAACTAGCGCAACTACATCAGGTACTGTAACCACTGCAGCACAACCTAATATTACTAGTGTTGGTACATTATCAACATTAACTGTATCAGGTAACTTAAGTGTAGGTAATATATCTTTAACCGGTGTGTTCACAACTACACTAAATGCAACTGGTAATGTAATTGTAGGAAATATTAGTGCAAATAATGCTGTATTTACCTTAATTACAGGAACATTAACAACAGGAAGTCAACCTAATATTACAAGTGTTGGTACATTATCAACATTAAGTGTTTCAGGTAATGCTAATATAGGTAACATTGGTACAAACTTTATTTTAGCTAATTCAGGAACATTTAATACTGGCTTAGCTGCTGTCCTAACAACTGCGGCACAACCTAACATAACAAGTGTAGGTACATTAACAAGTTTAAGTGTTTCAGGTAACGCCAACGTAGGTAATATAGGTGCTACTGCCGGTGTCTTTACTAATGTAAGTGGAAATGGTTCAGCTTTATCCTCACTTACAGCAGCCAATATAGTAGGAGCAATAGCATTCGCAACAACGGCAAATGCAGTAGCGGGTGCTAACGTAAGTGGTGCAGTTGCTCTTGCAACAAGTGCAACGACAGCAAACGCAGTAGCAGGTGCAAATGTATCAGGTCAAGTTGCAAATGCATTAATTTCAAGTGCAGTATATACTAATGCTCAACCCAATATTACAAGTGTAGGAACTTTAACTTCACTATCAGTATCAGGAAATATAACTTCCGGAAATGCTAATTTAGGAAATGCAGCAAGTGCTAATTTCTTTATTGGTGCAGGTAATAATTTAAGTAATATACAAGCTGCAAATATTACCGGTACGGTAAGTGCAGCAACATATGCTGCTAATGCAGGCACCGCTAGTTTAGCAAATTTTGCAACTACTGCAAATGCAGTAGCGGGTGCTAATGTAAGTGGTGCAGTTCCTTTAGCAACTAGCGCAACAAGTGCAAATAGTGTGGCAGGTGCTAATGTAAGTGGTGCAGTATCATTTGCAACTACTGCAAATAGTGTGGCAGGTGCTAATGTATCAGGTGCAGTTCCTTTAGCAACTAGCGCAACAAGTGCAAATAGTGTAGCAGTAGCAAATGTAAGTGGTATAGGTAATATCGCTACTATAAACTTGACTGGTAGTACGAGTAATGTATTATATGGCAATGGCGTATTTGGCTCTATAACCACTTCATATGGTAATAGTAATGTTGCTACGTTCTTAGCAAGTTACGGTAGCAACACAATTACAACCACAGGTGATATTAGTGTAGGTAATATAGGTGCTAATAGTGCATCATTCACCGGCACATTAAGTGCTACTGGAAATTCATCTGTTGGTGGATTTTTAGTACAAGGTAGTATTGGCACAGGTATTTCTGCAAATGGTACCACACAAGGAACTGCAAGAGTTCTTACTAACCAAATTAATGTAATTAGTGCATCAACCGCCGGTGCTAATGCGGTACAACTGCCATCACCTTCAGCAGGAACAATAGTTTACATTACTAATGCAGGTAGTACATCAATCAGAGTATTCCCTACAACAGGCGGACAGATTAACGGGGTAGGTATAAATTTACAATATATCCAAGCAGTTACTACTACACAACAATATATTGCAATTTCTACAACGCAATGGTATACATACGGTACAAACTAATAAGGAAATATAATGCAAGTCACGTTAGAACTATTACAACAACTATGTCCTCATACAAAAACTCCAATATTAGAAGGATATGTAGAGCCATTAAACACAGTAGCAGAATACTATGAAATGACAACAAATGCTGCACGTTTAGCAGGGTTCTTAGCACAAGTAGCACATGAGTCTGGTGGATTTACTGCTGTAAAAGAAAATTTAAATTATAGTAAAGATGGCTTAAGAAAAATATTCTCTAAATATTTTACAGATGATTCAATTGCTACTGCATATGCCAGACAGCCTGAAAAAATTGCCAACAGAGTTTATGCTAATAGAATGAATAATGGTGATGAAGCAAGTGGTGATGGCTATCGTTTTTGTGGTCGCGGGTTAATTCAACTTACCGGACGTGCTAACTATACAAAATTTGCAAATGATTTAGGAATGAGTATTGAAGATACAGTAGCATATTTAGAAACACCAAACGGTGCTGTAGCAAGTGCAGGATGGTTTTGGGATAATAATAACTTAAATAAATATTGTGATTCAGGTGATTTTATCACATTAACAAAACGTATTAATGGTGGCACTATTGGATTAGCAGATAGACAACATCATTTTGATATTGCAATGCATTATCTACAAGGACAATAATGGCACAACCAATTTGGAATACTGAAATAGGACTAATAGGAAGTTTTCCTTCATTAATTCCAATGTCCTTTATATTCTCAGCATCAGCACAAACACCCGCAACCTATGTAACATATCAACTTTTAAGTGGATCATTTCCTAATGGTGTAACACTTAATAGTATTACTGGAATTTTATCCGGTATTCCTGAATTAGTTGATAGAAATACTGGATATGGATTTACATTGAGAGCAACTGATAATTTAGGAAATATTCGTGATAGAACATTTCTTATGAATATATCAGGCTCAGCTATCCCGCAATTTGTTACACCAAACGGTAGTATATTAAGTACACAGGATAGTATTTGGATTGATTTACCTATAGCGTATACTAATCCTGATATTAATAATCCTACAATTATTAGTATTAAGCAAGGTGCATTACCACCTGGATTAGAAATTGATGCATTAGGTGTTATACGTGGTTATGCTAATCCCCCAGTAGTTACTACAACTATAAGTGCATTATCAACATTAGGTGTCTTAACATCTAGTGTACAAAATGAAATTACAGTTAATTCAACTATAGGATTTTCAATAGGAAGACCTATTATATTTTCTGGCTCTGTCATAGGTGGTTTAGTAGCAAATCAAATTTATTATGTAAAATCAATTGCTTCACCTACTGTATTCAGCGTTGCAAGTACACAAAATGGTTCTACAGTTACATTAACAGATGCATCAGGAACAATGTCTGTAACATTACCTGCAGTTTCAACAGGTCAACCTACAATTAGAACATATAACTTTACATTAGAAATTACTAGTCCATTAGGAAATGATGTAGGAAATTATTCAATAACTGTTATAAATCAAAATGTGCCTGTTAGTCAAGGAGGTCCTGGTAAACCACTTAACACTAGATCACCTGTAATATTGAATACTAGACCATTAACTTATAATTTAAATGACTCTGATCCTTATTATGGTTACTATATATTACCTCCTATTCCACCTACACAAAATGCACAGATGGGAAATTTTCAAAGTGGAAATTTCTTTGCCTTTAAAATAATAGGTAATGACTTTGATGGTAATCCTATTGCATATAGTTATAGTGATTTACCTAATGGACTTACAGGTGATCCAATTACAGGTTGGATAACTGGAAGTATCACATTGGCAACTCAGGGAATTAGTAATTACAATTTTAGAGTAAGTGCATATAAGCTAGATAATCCTGTTTATGCAAGTGCTTACTTTAACTTCTCATTCTATATTGAAAATCAAATTACAAGTGTTATCACATGGCTCACTGATTCAAATTTTGGAACATTCTTAAATGGATCAGTAAGCAATCTATCTGTTGTTACAACTAGTGATGTGGATATTAGTTATAGACTACTTTCTGGAACTATTCCACCTAACCTAACATTAACTTCAGGAGGTGAATTAGTTGGCAAAATTGCAGACCAACCAACTGATACTTATTTAAATCAGGGTGATACTAGTACATTTGAATTTACTATACAAGCCTATTCTGTATTGTATCCATCTATAACTTCATCAAAAACATTTACAATAAGTGTCTATCAAGAATTTGCATATCCAGTAGATACTTTATATATTAAGGCGGCACCTCCTATAAATGATAGAATAATTTTAGACTCATTATTATATAACGATACAATCATTCCACCTGAAGCAATATATCGTCCAGATGATATCTATTTCGGCAAAGCAAAAAGTGTAATATACGAACACGCATATGGAATATATGCAAGTGATATTCAACAATACATTGCCGCTATACAAATAAAAAATCATTATTGGAGAAGTATTACATTAGGACAAATTAATACCGCAGTTGCACGTGATGCGAATGGAAATATTATTTATGAAGTAGTATACAGTTCAGTAATTGATAATCTAGTAAATCCATATGGTGTTAGTGTAAATACTCCCATCAATTGGCCTAGACCAATTGATTTAGGATTAGGTCCTTGGTATACAAGTATAACTGACATTTATACAAGTTATGATTATGTATTAGGAACTTATTATTATACAAGTTTGACACCAGGAAATGCGGATGTGTTATATCCAAATAGTTTATACAATATGAGAAATCAAGTAGCAGATGTTTTGGGTCAAGATTTAAATAGCAAGGTACTTCCCGCATGGATGACAAGTCAACAAGTAAATGGTAGTACTTTAGGTTATACTCCTGCTTGGGTAATATGCTATACTAAACCAGGATATGCTGAAACTGTCAAGACCAATATTGAAACATTGTGGCCTTATACATTAAATCTAATCAACTTTGAAATTGACCGTTTTAGTGTTGATAAGAGCATGACATACGACTTTAACAACCTCACAGATCCTGCATTCTGGACTGGTTTACCGAGTGCAACTCCTGCACCCGATCCAATTGACTCTAAGGATTTTTATGTACTATTCCCTAGAAAAACAATTCTACCGGATCAATCACAGTACTAAATAATAGACGGAACGATTTTTTATGAGCACAATAAACACAAATAGTATTAATGTAAATTACCCTATACCCGGAATCAATAATAGTTCACAGGGTTTTAGAGATAATTTTGCATCAATCAAAACTAACTTAGATGCCGCTGGCACTGAGATTACAGACCTACAAAATGCAGTAGTAGTTAAAACTGCATTAGCCAATACTGTCATCAACAATGACATGGGAAATACTTTAATTAGTAATGCATCTACTCGCGGATTCAGAGCAACAACATTCAATTTAGGTAGTTCAATATCTGGAACTATCGTTGTTAATGCAAGTTTAGGTGATGTACAATATGGAACGATTGCCGCAAACACAACAGTTCAATTCTCAGGTTGGGCACCCACAGGAACTCAAAGTAATGTTCAATTACAATTCAATATATCAAATGCAAATGCAGTAATCTCTTTCCCTACTAATGTATCAATGACTGGTAGTTACGGTGTTGAAACACTTGAGAACTTTGCAAATATTGCAAACATCCCAACAATCACTGCTGCGGCAGGAGTAACACAACTTGATTTACGTTTTAGTACAGTAGATTGCGGTAACACAATTAATGTTGATCCTTATAATCGTCCTAGACAAGCAACGCAAATACAACAGCGTACGCCTAGTCCAACTGGATTACCAGGTGATACTGATGGCACGATTGCTATTGATCCTGCAACATCAACTGCATTAGCAGTATGTACCGCAACCACAACAACATATAATACGATCACGTGTGATTCAACTGATGGTTTCTATTTAGATATGCCTATTAATTTCCAAGGAACAACATTTGGTGGCATTACTGCTGGTACTACTTATTATATTCGTACAATAGTTTCAGCAACTAAATTTACAATTTCCACAACACCCGGAACAGTATCTGGTCCTTCATCAGCAGTAACATTATCTACTGCATCAGGTTCTATGTATATGAGTCCTATTACATATCTATACTTGTCATCAGGATCATTTAACTCTAATGTTTATTCACATACATTGGTTTCTACCACTGCTGTTACATCAAATACAATTTCTACAAACACAGTTGCTTCAGGTAATATTGTTACTCTATCAAGCAATGCATTATCAGCAGGTTATGCAGTTGGCCAACCTATCGTATTTACAGGCACTACTTCAAATGCTTACTTAACAAATACATTTGTTACAGCAAATACAATTACTGTATCAAATACTACTGGTATGGTAGTTGGTGGTAAAATTACATTGACCGGAACACCTTTTGGAAATCTTGCAGCAGGATTATATTACATAACATACATTCAATCTGCTAATACTGCAAATTCAAATATTGCAATCAGCGCAACTTTTAGTGGTTCTAATTTATCATTGACTTCTGCAACAGGAAATATGACAGGAACTATCGGAGGTGTATTAGGTGGAATTACTGCTAATAGCACTTATTATATTCAAAGTATAGGTGGAACTAGTGATGCAAACTTAACAGTAAGTACTCAAAGTGATTCTGCCCCCATCACAATATTAAGTGAAAATGGGTCAATGAATGTTTCAGCAACAACAAACTATATATGTACCTTAGATAGTACTAATGGTGTTAACGCAAATGACCCAATTATCTTTACCGGTGATACATATGGTAATCTTATTTCAAATAATGTTTATTACGTAGATAGCGTATCTAGCCCAAATATTAGTGTTTCTTTAACTAGATATAATGGTATTGCTGGACAAAAGGTAGCAGTTACCTCAGACACTTCTGCTAATCATAGTGTCACTATTACTACAACCTCATACAGCGGTAATAATATCTGGAAAAGATCAGAGTTCAACGGCTGGTAATAAATAAAGGATGCAACATCCTCTTATACATGATTTATCAGGCAAGTCTTTGGAAGACCTCCAGAACATAATGACTGATTTAATGAAAAAATTAAATTTTGCATATCAAATGCAAAACAGTCAAATGATCCATCAAATTAGTATGGCTTTGGACAGTTATAGGACTGAATACTCTAAACAGATGGATGAGTTGATTAAAAAACAAAGTGGTAAAACCACCATCAAAGTTGAAAAAGAGGGCGAAATTGGTCGCAAGAATTAAACGTGATTTTAATTTCTTTGGTGGCACATACTTACACCAAGAATATAATATTGACCTTTTTACTGTTACAGTATATGCTGATTGCGTAACCACTGATCCTGCAGAACAACAAATTGCATTGGGACGTATCAAATATCTATTTTCAAAACGATTAGAAAACTGTATCTTTATTAATAAAGATAATAAAAAAATTATTGATGGATTCTCATCTTTGGGAATTAAAGTAAGTTCTTTACCTGTAGATCCATATGACCAAGCAATTGCTATTTCATTGTTAAAGAAAATAAATTCAATAGTAGACGGAAGATTTATAGTCACAAGTATTACGTTTAAATCTCATATGAGTGATAGAGTAGAATATTTGGTTGATAATGAAACTCCTTATAAAACATTTGAGAATCCTGAAGATTGGTGGAACTCTAGTGGATTGAGCATTGATAATAAATTAAAAAATAGAAAAGAAAAGGTTGTTCAATTAACAAGAAATCATGATTGGAATGATATTAATTTGGGTTGGATATGTAAGACTAAAGAACATTCCGAAATTACATTTACATTGGAAACCGAAAAGACTTGATTTGTCTTAGAAATTATTATATACTGTATAGATGCGTACTGATATATATGGTCAAATAATTCTAAATGAGAATGACTTATTCTCACTATATCTACAAGACCCTACCCGAACGTTTAAAAAAACATATATTGATAAAGATATAAAGTTTTCTGACTTTATTGAAACAGAAAATATCCCTGAACTTATTGTATATGATGATCCAAAATTATCTATACAAGATTTTGATGATAATAATCAAAATAATTGGCTTATCCCAAAAGAATACTTAGACATGGATATTGCTAAGTATGTATTGGACCGATGCAGTAATGAAGCCGAATTACAAAGAGCAGGTGATGAGTTATTGAAGTTCCAAGAAAGAGATATGTTTATCTTGTTGAAGTATCTAAAATATCTAGTAGATACAATGCGTAAACATAATATAGTTTGGGGAGTGGGCAGGGGTAGTAGTGTGGCTAGTTTTGTATTGTTTTTACTAGAAGTTCACCGTATAAATAGTTTATATTACGACTTGTCTATAGATGAGTTTTTAAAATAAGGAGAATCATATGAAAAATTACAGATCGGCTATGGGTAAAACAGTTGACATGGGTGCGTTAATTGCCAAGAATGAAAAAGTTCGTGCAGTTGGAAACATGAATGTCAATGCACGGGGAGATGAGATTGATAGTTTGGGTAGGATTACTAAACCTGTTACTTCAAAAGTAAATCAAGCATATGCAGGGACAGTTGGTAATCGTAGTGGCCATGTTGTAAAAAGACAACCAATACAAAAGGCTGAGGCTGATTTAGTTGAAATACCTGAACTAGTTGAGTTAACTAGTGCTGAGAAGGAAATTGAAGAATCGTTTGATGATGATTTGGAGATTGAGCAGATTAAGCAAGAAGAAGTAAAGACTCAAGAAAGTAAAAAATCTAAGAAATAATTATGGAAAAAAAATTAGCATTTGAACCACATAAAGTTAACAAACTTGATCCATTGCGTGATAGTGTCATTGTATGCGATATGCAATTTGATGAACGGATAAGTCATGGTGGCATCATTTTACCAAATGATGATATGAAAAGTTCAGGAATTCGTCCAAGATGGGCACGTGTTTATGCGATTGGTCCTGAACAAAAGGACATTCAAATTGGGCAATATATCCTAATTAGTCACGGTCGTTGGACTAGAGGCATTAAAATAGATGACGGCGACGGTGAAAAGACAATTCGTAAAGTAGATAACAATGATATTTTACTTATTAGTGATGAACCCGTTAATGATAACACAATGAGTGATAAGGTATTCTAATGAATTCAGTTGAAATTGCAGACCATTTTATAAACCGAGCAAAACATTTAAAAGAATTTGTTGTAGAGACAGATGTACCTGATGATTTTAAGTTTAATGGATTAATACCATTTGATATGGAAATAAAAAATAATATAATAACTGCTAAGGTTTATGCTTTGACTTTTAACGAAGCTGCAGAAAAATTAGACAAATATTTGGAGAACTGTAAATGAAATGGTTTAATAATTGGTTTAGTAAAAAATGTAGAGAAGCATGGGAAAATTCTTCCAATGAAAACAGATTTGAAAAATATGCCACTCCCGGATCCGGAATACCCCTATCATCTTCAGGGTCTCATAGTAGACTAGATTCAAGACATGCTTCATTTAACATATATAATGCAAGTGGTGGGTTTGTAATTGAAGTAAAAAATTATGATGATAAAATTGATAGATGGGAAAACTCATTACATGTTGTTCCCAAAGGAAAAAGTTTAAGTAAGTCAATAGACCAAATACTTTTACTTGAAGCATTAAAACGTTAAGGAGAAACAAATGGATACATTATTTGACACAAATAGCACATATAGAACTGCATCAGAAATTAACACAAGCATGGCAAATGTTTATAAACATATGTCATTAGCAGTATTTACCAGTATGATTGTAAGTTATTTTGTTGGTACAACACCTGAACTGTTGATGTTCTTCTTTACAGGCGTAATGAAATGGATAGTAATCTTTGCGCCAATAGTAGCAGTACTGTTAATTACTGTTGCTATAAATGCTGATCCACCCAAAGAGACAGCAGTATTAATGTTACATGGTTTCGCTGCATTAATGGGATTGAGTTTTTCTACTATATTTGTAATGTTTACAATGGGTAGTATTGTAAGTGCGTTTATGGGTGCAGCCATATTGTTTGGTACTATGAGTTTGTATGGTTACTTTACTAAAAATAGCCTAGAAAGTCTTGGACAGTTTATGTTCATTGGATTGATAGCAATATGTATCGCTAGTATTGTAAACATCTTCATTGGTAGTACAGTAATGCAAATGGTAATATCATCATTGGCTATTATTATCTTTTTGGGCTTAACTGCATACGATACACAACAAATACGTGAAATGCTTACAATGAATGATGAAAATTCT
>JAUKPQ010024525.1:0-47004 GCA_032273045.1 Chloridella minuta
GAAACAAGCCGTTGAAGCTCGCACACGTAAGTTGCAAGCTCGCTGGACATTTGAATCTGCACAAGACGCACAAGCCATGCATGGTATTGACGTTGAAGCAGAAATCATGGCAGCATTGGCTCAAGAGATTACCGCTGAAATCGACCAAGAGATTCTCTTGAGCTTGCGTTCACTGGCAGCTACTGAGTTCACATATAACCAAGCTACCGTTTCAGGTACTGCAACATTCGTTGGTGACGAACACGCCGCACTGGCAGTGTTGGTTAACCGTGTTGCTAACTTGATTGCTCAACGCACACGTCGTGGCGCTGGTAACTACGCTGTAGTTAGTTCAGCCGCTTTGACAGTGTTGCAATCTGCAACTACTTCTGCTTTTGCTCGCACTACAGAAGGTACATTTGAAGCACCTACCAACACCAAGTTTGTTGGTACATTGAACGGATCTATGCGTGTGTTTGTTGACAGTTATGCTGCTGACACACAAAGCGTATTGGTTGGTTACAAAGGTTCTTCAGAAGCTGACGCACCAGCATTCTACTGCCCATACATCCCATTGATGTCTTCAGGCGTTGTGTTGGATCCAAGCACATTCGAACCAGTGGTGTCATTCATGACACGTTATGGTTACATCGAACTGACCAACACTGCCAGCAGCTTCGGCAACGCTGGTGACTATGTCGGAGAAATTGCTGTCTCCAACTTGTCATTCTCCTAATCAGAGAAAAACAACCCAGGGATGGGAAGGAACAAAAAAGCACCCTCGGGTGCTTTTTTGTTGGCTATACTTTAAACCACGTTAGATATTGTTCTATCTTTTTAATAACTGTGGTCCAGTCACCCATTGACGGCTGACGGAATATCCTAGTAGTAGGATACCAAGGAGAACTGTCACGGTCCAACATCCAGCGCCAGTCTGTAGCAAACCACTGCAACATCAACCAGGTAGGACGACCCAATGCTCCTGCTAAATGTGTAACAGCAGTGTCTACAGAAATTACAACATCCAAGCACATCATTAACGCTGCCGTCTCGGCAAAACTAGTAATAGTCCCAGGGTACATTGTCACACCAGCATTGGCTAACGCCTGTGATTCTTCGTCTGTGGCATCTACTTGCAAGTTGATCCATTCATATTGCGGATTATTTTTAACCAACTCCAGCATGGTTTCAAATGGAACGCCTTTGTGTTTATTGAGCCAAGCATCTCTGCGACCGCTCCAACTAAATCCCACTCGCATGCGTGTCTTAGGACCCATGCGTTGTAGCCATTCTTTTACTTGATTTTCTTGTGCAGTGATATAATTGATAGGACGTGGGAGATTATCTATAGTGACTCCGAACACTCCTGGTATGCTCATGATAGGCACCCAATAATCAAACTCAGGCGGCTCGTCAGTATATCGACCAACCCAATTGATTATACTGGTGTTAGACAACAACGGAATCATGCCGTCTGTGACTTGAAACAGTATTTTTGCACCAGCGGCGTGCAAGTTAAACAAGAATCTACAAAACTGTATATTGTCCCCGTGGCCTTGTTCGCCAATGACTAATATAGTTTTATCTCGTAAATCTTGCCCGGTCCAACGAGGTTGGGCGTGTTGTGGTAAACTTCCCGCCAAGTGCTCGTATTGCCAACGTGCTTCATATGCAGGCCATCCACGAGCATAGTCTCCCATGATCAAATAACTCACTGCTAGATTAAAACGTGCAGTGACATTGTTGGGATCAAGTATGGCAGCGTGTTCTAAAAATGGTATACCACGTCGTGGTTGCCCCATTTCTCGCATGACATTTCCGTAGTTGTTGAATGCCGCGGCAGAATCTGGGTCATGACACATGGCCAGAGTATAGCACTGCAAAGCCTGTGCTGGTTGATTGTTGGCACGATAATTGTTGCCTTCTTCGATGAGTTGTGCTGTGTCCATGGTAATATTTACAGTATATACAGTACGGTTTATTATTTTACTATACCCATAAATAAAAGTCAACGCAATACGGCGTTTTATGCGGTTTAACCCTCCGCGTAGCGACTAGAACTCGCATCGGACTTCTTTAAGGAGAAACAAAAATGGGACGTCCTCTAAAAATTCAACAATACTCTCTTGGCTCTGGCGATACCGGAACCAGTACCACTGCAGGTCTTGGTGTACCTGTAGTTGTAGACTCAGCATACCCAATCTTTGGACAATTAACTTCACCAGTGTATCCAGCAACTTATACCACCGCTCAATATTTTGGTGTGGTTGGCGGTTCAAACACTGTGCCTGGTCAAGCAATGAGCCTGACTGGTGCAAACTATCCCACAGTTAAAATTCGTGTGTACATCACAGGCGGAAGTGAAGATGATGGTTTTATCATCACACAACGTGGTGCATACACCTACAGAGTGGCAGCATTGACTCCTGTGGCATCAACATCTATCACAGCCGGTTTGACATATCGTATTCTCACAGTTGGCAACACTGATTGGCCATCAATTGGTGCATCACCCAGTGTGGTCATTGGTGATGTATTCACTGCTACTGCTACAGGATCTGGCTCTGGAACAGCACAATTGGTTGGAAACTGTCAACTTGCTAACTTGGCCAACGCTTCGTTAACCGCCGGCACAATGACAATTACCATGGACATTGGTGACAGTGCAACAACTCGTGTGAGCAAACTTACTAACAAGTATGCATTGGACTGGACCGGCGGTGACACTTATGCTGCCGCCGCAGTGGTGCAACGTATTCGCTACTTGGCCAACTTCTTTGATCAAGGCGAGACTGCTATTAAATCTGGTACAGCACAAACCAATATCACTATTGCACAAGTTGATCGTTACGACGCTTAATTGAAATAGTTGATCAATGAGTCCTCCCAGATACATACTGGGGGGATTTTTTATGAGCGCAGCATTTGTATTAGGCAACGGTATTAGCCGTTTATCGGTGGACTTAAATCAGTTAAAGCAACGTGGAAAAATCTACGGATGCAATGCCTTGTATAGAGAATTTGCACCAGATGTGTTGATCAGCACAGATCGAGGAATTGCGCAAACTATCCAGAATGCTGGATATGCACAAGAACATACTATGTATACCCGAAAACCCTTGCCTGGACTGGGTGCAAGAACTGTGCCACAAAGTTATTTTGGGTTTAGTTCAGGCCCAATTGCTGTGGCTATTGCGGCACTGGACAAACACTTAGCAGTATATCTTGTTGGGTTTGACATGGGGCCAACTACCAGCAACAAATTCAACAACGTTTATGCTGATACAGAATTTTACAAAAAAAGTTCAAGTTTGCCCACATTCACAGGCAACTGGACTAGACAACTTGTAAGCATTTGTAGAGACTTTCCAGATACTAGTTTTCATAGAGTAATGGGCGACACAACTGCTAGTATACCAGAGTTAAACAACATTGCTAATTTGAAAAACATGCCCATGTCAGACTTGCTTGACCGCATAAATAACGCAAAGGACCTTTAAATGTCAACAGTCAAAAGAGTCAGCGGCGACTACACTATAGAAACCATAAATGCAGGTGACGTAGTCAATCTCAGTTCACCATTTGTAAACATCAACGGTAATTTAACAGTTACTGGCAATGCTGTGTTGGTGGGCAATATCAATGCTGATAAAATCTTCAACGGTACCAGTAGTGTTGAAATTCCAGTGACCAATGGTAACATTACATTTAATCCCGGCGGTGTCAGTAATATCATGGTTATATCTCCGTTGGGCACAACTTTTAGTGGTGCTGTGGGATTCACTGGCAACGTTGACGCAGGAAATATCAACACCACAGGCGGAGTGTATACCACAAATGCTGCCGGCGCTGGCAATATTTCTATTGCAAATGGCAATATGTTGATTGCATATAGTTCTAATGCTACTAGCAATCAGACTATTAGATTCCAAGATTCAAATATTGCCGTGACATCTGTGGGCTCAAACATTGGTGCTATTGAATGGTACACTTCAGACAACACCGGTGCATTGGCTAGAATTACAGCAAGAATTCGGGCTGTGTACGAAGACACCAATGGCAATGCAAATATTCAAATTCAAACAGGCAGCACTTCAACTCCTACTACTAGAATCACAGTGATTGGTAGTTCAGGCAATGTTGGCATTGCTAATGCGGCACCGTTGGACACACTGGCTGTAACAGGCACTGCTTATGTAAGTGGTAATGTAACTTCGGCTGCTAATATTTCAGGCGCCAATTTAATCACAGCCGGACTGGCCACTGTAACTGGCAACGTACAAGGTGGAAATTTAAGAACTGCAGGGTTGATTAGTGCCACTGGTGATATCAATGGCGGCAATATTATCAGTTTAGGTGCTGTGAGTGCAGGATCTGCAGGCATTACTGCCACAGGTAATGTGCGTGGTGGTAACATCAACAGTGATGACCAAATTTCAGCCACTGGTAATGTAAATGCTGCCAACTTCAATGCTACTCAAAACTTCAGCACTACGGGCAATGTACGAAGTGGCACCGTCACTGCGTCAGGTAACATTGTTGGTGCCAACATCAACATAACCGGCAACAGTTACGGTACAGGCATTGGTGTAGAAAACGTAGTTTGGCAACCTACTACAGTAGCTTTCAACAGTGCATCCATGGCCAACGTTGGTACACTGGGCTTCTTTATGTTGGGCGGATATACCTACAAATTTGAAGCATATTTGCCTTCAATACCCGCAGGCGCCACCACAACTGGATATACCACATACTTTGACACAGGAACTTGTTATTATACAGTTGAGCAACAAACCAATCAAACAACTGCTTTTTCCAGTGTATATACATCAAACGTTTCAGGTGTAGCCGCAACTTCAATAGCCCAGGCTGGCACTGCCCCCAGAGCCGCAAGGATCACAGGTACTATTTACAGTGTGAGCAATGCCAATGTGGCTATTCAGGCAGCAACCAGTGCGGCAACAATCAACATACAATCTGGCTCATATCTAACTTACACAAGATTATCCTAAAATAGCAAACAAGTCCTTTTGGTAAATACATCAGAGGACATTGTAGATCTATGGCACAACAGATTATTGACATTGGTGCAGCAGCAAATGACGGCACTGGTGAACCGTTACGCGATGCATTTAACGCTGTAAATGAAAATTTTACTGAGATTTATACTGCTGGCCCAGTAGGCAGCAATGTCGTTATCTCCGGCAACACCATCACCGTTACTGGTGTCAACAACAACTTGGTGCTCCGAGCCAATGGCATAGGCAATATCCAAGCAAATTCAACCATAATGCCCAGCATTGATGCTGTGTATGACATTGGTGCTCCTACTCAACGAATTGACACAGTTTATGCCGCGTATTTCCAAGGCGATGGTTCATTGCTTACAGGCATTACCACTGCTGGTACCAGCATAAATTCTGGCACAAGCAATGTGAAAATTGTCAGCGCCAATGGCAATGTAACTGTCAGTGTTGGAGGTGTTTCTAACGTAGCAGTATTTGGCAGCGCATCTTCAAATATCAAAGGTAATTTGGCAGTTGGCAATCTTTCAACTGTGGGACAAATTTCTGCGGCCAGCAACATCGCTGGTGGTAACATTACTACTGTTGGGCAAGTCAGTGCCACTGGCAACATAACTGGCAATTATATACTGGGCAATGGTGCATTGTTGTCAGGCATCATTACTTCTGTATCTAACATCAACAATGGTAACAGCAATGTAAACATTCAAAACGCTGGTGCTAATATTACTATCAGTGTAAACGGCGTATCAAACACTGTGGTGTTTGGTCCTGCTGCCGCTACATTTACAGGCAACATTGTTCCTGGAGCCAACAACATATACACCTTAGGTACCGCTACTCAGAGATTTAAAAATATCTATTTGAGTGGTAGCACAATTACCTTAGGAGATTCAACATTTACTGCCAACGCTGATTCTGTTGTGTTAACAAACCCAGTTGGTGGAACTTTTACACTTCAAGGTACAAATCAACTCAGTGGATCAGCCATTGTTAATGGTCTCAGCAAAATGTACATTCCTGTGGCCAATGGCAATGTTCAAGTCAGCGTGGGTACCACTGCTAATGCACTGGTAATCAGTGCCACTGACATGCAAAGTATTGGCAATATCAAGGCTAACAGCCAAATCAGTGCTGCTGGTAACATTGTTACTGATCAATTTTTTGTTGGTAACTTTATTGGCAATGTCACTGGCAATTTTGTTGTGCCCGGTGTTAACACACAGATTCTTTACAACAACTTTGGCAATGCCGGAGCCAGTGCAGCTTTTAGATTTGACAGCACCAGCAATGTGCTCACTCTCACAGGCAATGCACAAGTTGGTAACCTACGTACCACTGGGTTGGTCAGTGCCACAGGCAACGTAATTGGTAATTACTTCATTGGTAATGGCGCTTTACTGACTGGTGTTGCTGCCAGTTATGGCAATACACAAGTTGCTGACTATCTTCCCACTTACACAGGCAACTTAGTTGCACTAACTGGTCCAGTGACCACAACAGCCAACATCTCAGGTAACTATATCTTAGGCAACGGTGCTTTACTGACTGGTGTTGCTGCCAGTTATGGCAATGCTCAAGTTGCTGCATTTTTAAATAATTTTGGTAGCAACGCTATTGTTACCACAGGCAACGTCACTGGTGGCAATGTTAACTCTACTAGCCTGGTTTCTAGCACCGGCAATGTCATTGGCGGAAATATTCGCACTGTTGGTCAGGTAAGTGCCGCAGGTAATATTGTGACCACTGCCAACATTGCTGGCGGCAACTTGGCGTTGACTGGTGCATTTGCTGCCAGCGCACTGAGTTCGTCAGGCAATGTCACTGGTGGTAATTTGGTCACAGCAGGCGTCATAAGTTCTGCTGGTAATATTACAACTGCTGGGTACTTTGTTGGTACTTTTGCCGGCAATATCACAGGTAATTTAACAGTACCCGGATCAAACACACAAGTCATATTCAACAACGCCGGCAATGCTGGAGCCAGTGCTGGACTGACATTTGCCACAGATGGGCCAAATTTGCTCACAGTAAACGGCACTGTACAAACCGTTACGTTGCTGGCCTCAGGCAATGTGTCGGCTGCTGGCAATGTGTTGTCTGGCAATGTTGTGACCATTGGTGCTGTGATTGCTACAGGAAACGTAAACAGCCTGGCCAACGTCAATGGTGGCAATTTAACCACTACAGGATTGATCACAGCCACTGGCAATATTGACGGTGCCAATCTAGGCACCACAGGATTGATCACCGTGGTTGGCAATGTCACGGGCGGTAATATCAATACTGCTGGCGTAGTTAGTTCCACTGGAAATATTCAAGGCGGAAACTTACGAACTGCTGGCTTGGTCAGTGCAGTTGGCAACGTTACTGGTAACTATTTTATTGGTAATGGCAGTCAACTAACTGGATTACCCGCCACCTACGGCAACGCTAATGTGGCTGCATACTTGCCCACATACACTGGCAATCTGGTTGCACTAACTGGTGCAGTGATTACAACTGCCAACATTACTGGTGCAAACATCATCACTGGCGGTGAAGTAATTGCCACTGCCAACATAACAGGCGCTAATATTATCACCGCAGGGTCGGTCAGTGCTGGCGGTGCTGTGAGTCTGATAGGTAATGTAGACGGCGGAAATATTCGCACAGTTGGTATTGTAAGTGCAACTGGCAATATCACTGGTGGCAACATTCTGTTTGGCATATTCAAATTACTCGGTAATGGTGATGCACAAGTTGGTAATTTAACTGTTAGTAATGGTCCAGGTGTTGGCAATCTTGTTGTTGGTAACATTATAAGTGCAACTGGCAACATACTAAGTGGCGCTAATATAAGTGTTACTGCCAACGTCATTGGCGGTAACATATCGGCTGGTTCAGGAGTTATTACCACAACTGGCAATATTACAGGCGGTAACATATTGGCTGGTTCAGGCGTGATCAGCACCGGCGGCAATGTTAATGGCGCAATATTCAATGGCAATGTGGCCTTTGGCGTTGGCACAGTGTCAGGTACTGGCAACATCACTGGCGGTAACGTAATTGTATCGGGCGTGTTGTTGTCCACCAACACAGTTTCGGCTGCTGGCAATGTGATTGGTGGCAATATCAACACTGGTGGAAATGTTTCTACTTCGGGCAATGTCATAGCCCAAGACATCAGAGTTGGTCCAGGTATAACTGGCGGCACCATAAGCGCATTGGGCAACATCACCAGCGCTAACTCATTAAATGCGTTAAGTTTAAGTTTAAGTGGCAATGTTGTATCGCCATTCAATGTCACAGGTAACGTAACTGGTGGCAACATTATTGGCGTGGCAGCAGTCAGTGCTGCTTCGGTCAGTGCTTCGGGCAATATCACAGGTGGTAACGTACTAGGTGGAGCCAATGTCAATGCCACATTGTTGTCTGGTACTACAGTTAGTGTAACAGGCAACATCACTGGTGGCAACTTGAATGCTGTTGGATTGAGTTTAAGTGGCAATGTTGTATCGCCACTCAATGCTACAGGCAACATAACTGGTGGAAATATTATCAGCGTGGCGGCAATGTCGGCAGTCACAATGACCACAACTGGCAATGTTGTAGTTGGTGGTGATTTAGTTGTTAACGGCAATTTAACATATCTCAATATATCATCGTTCAATGTTGAAGATCCAATTATTGGACTTGGTCGCGGACCTGACAATGCACCACTGGTATCGGATGACGGTAAAGATCGCGGTACTGATTTATGGTATTTCAGCACAACTGAAAAACAAGCATTTGTCGGGTTAAAAGATTCAACCGGTAAAATGTTTGCTGCAACTGATGTCAGTATTGCCAGCGAAGTAGTTACAGTAAACAATTACGGTAATTTTGTAGTAGGTAATTTAGAAGGCGCTACAGTAAGCACCACAGGCAATATAACTGGCAGTTATTTTATTGGTAACGGATCTGCATTAACTGGAGTATCGGCTACTAGTATTGGTACACTGCCAAGTTTGAGCGTGACTGGCAACATTATCACAGGCAATTTGAATTCTTTAGGACAAGTAAGTGCAGTGTCTAATGTTGTTGCTGGTAATATTAATACCGCTGGTGTAGTATCCTCAACTGGCAATACTGTTGCAGCCAATCTAGTCACTGGTGGCAATGTTTTTACCAATACCAATGGTGGTGGTTTACTTTCTACCACACTTACAACATCAACGTATAACATTTATACGCAGAATCAAAATGCTGCGGCGTCAAAGACCATTAACGTTGGTACTGGTGCAACAATAGGCAACTCAACTACTGCTATCAATCTTGGTAGTCAGTTTGGTATTTCCAATACCACAGTGTATGGTAATTTTATCGTTGCCAATACATTGACCAGTTTGAGCACTGGCTCTGCCAGTTTCTTAGGCAATATCAGTACAACCGCTAACATCAGTGGTGGTAACATTTTAGGTGGTGCCAATGTCAATGCGACAACACATACTGGTACCACAGTTAGTGTAACTGGTAATGTTACTGGTGGTAACATAATTACAGCAGCCGCAGTCAGTGCTGCCACCGTTGTTGCTACTGCTAACGTAACTGGTGGTAACATAATTACAGCAGCCGCAGTCAGTGCTGCCACTGTTGTTGCCACTGGCAACATAACTGGTGGTAATCTGATTACTTCTGGATCTGGTGGCAACATCACTGGTGCTAATGTTGTAAATTCAACCACAGTCAGTGCCACAGCCAATGTCATTGGTGGTAATATTACCACCGCGGGACAAGTCAGTGCCACAGCCAATGTCACAGGTGGCAATTTAATCACTGCTGGTCTAGCCACAGTAACAGGTAATATCATTGGTGGCAACATTGCCACAGCAGGTCTGGTTACCGCTACAGGCAATATTGTGTCTGGTGCGCTGATTTCGGCAGCAGGAAATGTGTCGGCCGCAGGCAATGTGTTTGCTCAATACTTTTTTGGTAATTTGGTTGGTAGTATTTCACTATCAAGTTCATCTAACAGTCAAGTTTTATTCAACAGCAGTGGCATTATAACTGGAGACTCAGGGCTGACATTTGACTATGCTGCCAACGCACTCACAGTAGGCGGCGCCATTGTAACTACAAACGGTGGTTCACTCACAGTAGCAGGCGCTGCCGCAGTAACTGGTAACATCACAACTTCCATTGGTAACATTGGCGGCGGTAACATCTTGGCTACAGCACTGATCAGTTCCGGCGGAAATGTGGTAGGTGCTAATGTTAGCACTGGTGGGCTAGTTACTGCTGCAGGCAATATCACTGGTGGCAATGTCAATGCAACAACAGCAGTCAGTGCCACTGGTAACGTAGTTGGCGGCAATGTTAGCACAGCAGGATTGATTACTGCGACTGGCAATATCACTGGTGGAAATATAATCACAGCCGCACTGGTGCAAGGACAAACTGTCAGTGCCACTGGTAACGTAGTTGGCGGCAATGTTAGCACAGCAGGATTGATCACTGCGACTGGCAATATCACTGGTGGCAATTTGATCACCGGTGCACAAGTTATTTCTACAGGCAATGTGAGTGGTGGTAACATCAACACAGTAGGGTTGGTCAGTGCTGTTGGTAATATTGTTGGTGGAAACTTGAGTGGAACCAGTATTGTTGGTACGTTAACTACAGCCTTGCAACCCAATATTACTTCAGTAGGTACTTTGAGCAGTTTGGCAGTTACTGCTAACATCACCGGCGGCAATATCAACACAGGTGGGCTCGTTTCAGCAACAGGCAACATCATTGGTGGTAACTTGAACGCTGTGGGATTGAGTTTGAGCGGCAACGTGATTAGCGCAATAAACATGACAGCAAACATCACAACAACGGCCAATGTGTACGCCAACAATATCAGTGCTACAACAGCGATAAATATTGCAGGAGCACGGGCCGCAACAATAGATGACGCGGCTGCATTGGCAATAGCATTAGGATAACAAATGGCAAATACTTTTACACGAAAACTTCAACAAAATGTTGGTGCTACTGCAACCAAGATAGGCAACTATACAGTGGGTGCTGGTACTAGTACTGTGGTCATTGGATTAACAGTTACAAATACCACAGGCAGCGCAATTGAAGCCAACGTTTTTGTCAACAACGGAGTGGCCAACACTTATGTTGTGGCTAACTCTCCCATCAGTTCTGGAGCTTCTTTAGTAGTAGTTGGTGGAGACCAAAAAATAGTTTTAATAACTGGTGATTCAATCTATGTGCAAAGTACAGCAGCCACCAGTATTGACACAGTAATGAGCATAATGGAAATTACCTAATGAGTTATCTTGGTCTTCAACCTAACACCCCGCTGCTGAACACCAGTACTCAAACATTCAGCGGTAACTCAGTGGCCACACAGTTTACACTGGCCAGATCCGTAGCAACTGCCAGTGATCTTGATGTCATGATTGGCAGCACCATGCAACGTCCGTTTACGGATTATGTTGCAGGTAACATCAGTTTGCAATTCACAAGCCCGCCAACCACTGGCGCAAACAACATCACTGTGACATATCGTGCTGGTGCGCTGAACAGTCTTGACTTGACAGTAAACACATTCAATGCAGGTACTGTGGCAGCACCAGGTGTTGTGAGTTTGGCAGCAAACAACACAGGTATCTACTGGGCCAACGCCAGTTCAATAAGTGTGACAGTGAGTGGTACCAATCGTGCCACGTTTATGGCCAATGCTGTCTCAATCAGCACAGACACAGGTGCGCTGATTGTGGATGGTGGCGCAGGTATCGACGGCAATGTTAATATTGGCGGAAGAGTTGCCATTGTTGACACCACCGAAAGTACCAGTGTATCAACTGGCAGTTTTAAAACATCTGGTGGCGTGGGTGTGACGGGCAATTTGAATGTAGGAGGCGACATTACTTGTGTGGGCGACTTTACAGTCAATGGTACATTTACTACCACAGGCACAGACAGTTTGGCTGTTACTGATCCATTTATTTTCTTGGCTGAAAACAACCCAGGTGACACATACGATTCGGGTGTTATATCGCAATATTTTGATGGTGCCAATCTTCGTTATACTGGTTACTTCCGTGACATAACAGATGCCAAATACAAGTTGTTTACCAACTTGTTGACACAACCTACCACAACAGTTGATACCACAGATCCCAGTTTTGAGTACACTGATTTGATCTTGGCCAACGTGAGTGCCACTGGTAATGTCAATGCCACATACTTTGTTGGCAATGGTGCAGCACTCACAGGCATTTCAACTAGTAGTAGTAATATTTTTAACGCCAACACATCGGTGGCTATTGCCGCAGTTAATGCCAATGTTAACATGGTGGTTAACAGTGTACAAATTGCTAATGTATGGTCTGGTGGTATTAGTGTTGTTGGTGCAGTAGCAGCTTCAACCACAGTCAGTGCCACAGGCAATATCATTGCTGGTAACGTTCAAACAGCAGGTGTAATTACTGCTACAGGTAATATCACATCAGCAGGAAATATTTCAGCAGGTAATGTTGTGGTTGGCGGAGCAGTGAGTTCTGTAGGCAATGTCACAGGCGGCAATATCATTGGCACCACTGCTGTCAGTACCGCAGGCAGTGTGGTTGGCGGTAGCTTACGCACCAGCGGCATTGTGTCAGCCACAGGCGATATATACGGCAATAATATCAATGCTGCTACGGATGTTACTGCTGGTGGCAATATTGCTGCAACTGGTGACATATCAGGTGCCAGCCTCATGTTATCAGGCACCGCAAGTGCCGCTGGAAATATTACTGGCAGTTATTTCTTAGGCAACGGCAGCCAATTAACAGGTATTGATGCCACAAGCATACAAAACGGTACCAGCAATGTTCGAGTTGTTAGTTCGGGCGGCAATGTCTCAATTGGAATTAGCGGCACATCAAACATAGCAGTATTTGCCACAGGTGGCGCAAATATCACCGGCAACTTGGGTATAAGTGCTGCTTTGAGTGCATCAGGCGCAGTAACACTACCAGGAACAAATCAATCAATCTCTATTGGTACCGGACAAACAACAGGGCTGTTAACATTAGGTGGCCCTACTCAAACTGGTGCTATTTTAATTGGGCAAAGCACGTATCCACAAACAGTGGCCATTGCCAACGGTGTTTCGGGCTCGGGCAATACTAAAACAGTTAGCATTGGCGAAGCAGGGGCAGCAGGCTCTACTACACTGATCAATATTGGTCCAGTCACAGCCACCACAGCCGCAGGCACAGCAACATTCAACACTGCTACCATAGTAGCCATTGCTAACACATCAGGCACAGCACTCAGTGTGGCTGGTAATGTTACTGGCGCCAATATCAACACTGGCGGCAGTTTTACTGCTACTGGAAATATTGTTGGCGGTAATATTGCTACAGCAGGATTGATCACAGCAACTGGCAATGTTACGGGCGGTAATATCATTACAGCCGCCGCAATGAGTGCGGCCTCAGTTAGCGCCAGTGCCAACGTTACTGGTGGTAATATTATCACCAATGGTGCAATATCAGCAGGTGGACTGATCAGCGCCACAGGTAATATCACCGGTGGAAATGTTGCCACAGCAGGATTGATTACAGTCACAGGAAATGTGCAAGCAGTGGGCAATGTAGCAGGTGGCAATATTCTTACAGCCAACTTGGTGCAAGGTGCCACAGTCAGTGCTACTTCTAACGTATCTGCTACTGCTAACGTTATTGGAACTTACTTCCTGGGTACCGGGATCAGTCTAAGTGGTAATATTATTTCTGGTATCAGCACAACCGCTAATATTACTGGGTCTAATATTATTGCAACAGCCGCAATGAGCGCAGTGAGTGTGAGTGCAAGTGGCAACATCACTGGCGGCAATGTGTTAGGTGGCGCCAATGTCAATGCTACTTTGTTTACAGGTACCACAATATCAGTAGCAGGCAATATTACTGGTGGTAACATTATTACTGGTGGAGCATTATCTATTACTGGTGCTTCTCAAGCAGGCAGTTACAGCACAGTTGGGTCAGTCACTGCTGGAAGTCTAAATTTGAATCTTGGCACGGCCAACATTGGCAACATTACCAACAGCAACGGCAACGGTGTGGGCAACATTGGAAATTCTACAATATATTTCAACACAGTATTTGCCAAGGCAACGTCAGCACAATACGCTGACTTGGCAGAATGGTATGAAGCAGATGCTGACTACCCTCCAGGTACAGTGCTTGTCTTTGGCGGCGACAAAGAAGTTACCGTGGCCATTGGCATCAATGACGTGCGTGTAGCAGGTGTGGTGTCTACAAATCCAGCACATATCATGAACTCTGGACTCAAAGCTGAACACACAGCAGCATTAGCCCTGACAGGTCGTGTACCAACACTGGTCGTTGGCCGAGTGGTCAAAGGTGACATGATGGTCACAGCCGGAGGCGGACGGGCACAGGCCTGTGCAGAACCTAGAATGGGGTCAGTGATTGGTAAAGCATTGCAAGATCACCCAGGTGGCCAAGGCATGATTGAAATTGTTGTTGGAAGAATGTAAGGATAACAAATGGCATATTTAGGTAATACACCGCAGATTGGGCAATATCGTAAAATGGACAACTTGGTGTTTGACGGCACACAACAAACTTTTGACATTACCATCAGCAATGTGCCATTTAACCCACCTACAGCCTATGCCATGATGGTGAGTTTAAATGGTGTGATACTGAATCCTGGGGTTAATTTTTCAATTTCAGGGTCACAGATCAGTTTTGCAACACCTCCTGCGCCACTGACCCCGTTCTTTGGACTCATCTTTGGAGATACACTATATACAGGCACACCCAGCGACGCCACTGTGACCAACAGTAAAATTGCACAGGGTACAATTAATTACGACCGGTTCAGTGTCAACACTCAAGCAACGTTGACAGCAAATCAAATCATATTTGGAGTTTAAGAAATGGCAAGAAAAAGAATATACGAGTACGTATTCACACCAGGCACAGCAGGTCTAGGAACAGTCAAAGTCCAGGATCGTATCAACCTGGAGGACTTCTTGGCCATATACGATACCACAACAAACGCCAGCATCTACAACTTTGGAGCACCCACACAAGGTGGCACAGTGAGTTGGGTCAACGGCCCTACTGCTGATTTCCCTTCAGCCTATGCAGGCGTTACTACACTGAACTTGGATTTAGATACCAGCAGTTTGAGTTCCAGCGACAAGTTGACCATTTATGTTGAAGACCGCAATCTCAGTGTTCAACCCTGGGACTTTGGTATGGATGCCATTGGTCGCGAACGTGTGAGCAATCCAGAGTCGCTGATTGACGCTGACTTTGAATATGGTTTGCAGAATACCAAATGGCAGAACGTGAGCACCATCAACAACATTCCCAGTTTCTATGAAGACGTTGGGGCTGATTTGGTGTACAACACCAACGGTTATGCTACTTTCTTGAGTAGTACCAATTTGTTGACTAGCAACGTTGACACTTCAGTCAACACCGCAGACGCTGGCACCCCACCGTTTATCAATGATGATTATGCATTGTTGATCAGCCAAACACAAGGCAACGTTACACCGTTTGTTACCAGTTACCTCACTGCCAACGTCAACAGTTCAGCAGAACGTACATTTACTGTGGCCAGCACAACTGGCGTATCCGCGTTGGATAATATTATTCTAATAGGACTGCCTACCACTGGCGGAACCACCACAGCAGTCAGTAACATTACCAGCACGGCTACAACCACAGTCAACGTGGCCAATGCAGCAGGCGCAGGCATTGTGGCAGGTACTTATATTATTGTAGAAACCAACACTGCCAACATCTACGAAGTCATGGCAGTTACTTCAGTTGCTACCAACGCACTTACTGTGGTACGCCAAAGCAATGGCAGCAATCCTGGTGGTGTCAACATCAACACAGGCAATGATGTATTTGTGGTCAGCACATTGGAAGTTGCACAAGTACAAGAAGTCACAGACTCAACCACACTGCAACTCAATCGTGGTTGGTACAACATTCCAGCAGCCAACACATTCCCCGCTGGTACAGTGTTCCAGAAGTTGAGTAGCAACGTGGAACTGGTCAAAATGACCACAGCCAGCACAGCGGTCAACGGCACACAAACCATTAGCCGAACACAGTTCAACACCACAGCATTGACTGGGGCAGGCATTGGGTCACCGTTGATCCGCATGACTGGCATGTGGTATGGCGGATCAAACACCGTTCCTCAAGTTGCTGTCAACGTCACAGACACTCCGTTGGATGCCAACGAATACATCAGCATACAAAATACTTCAGCAACCAATGCTGAAGGCATCAACATTGTATTCTTGGGCGAAACCAACAACTTTGCTTACTACCCACGCCGAGCACTTAATGTTGCTCCTGGATATCCAGTGAATCAAACTGACACTGCTGTTCGTCAAGCATTTCCTTATTCGGGCGCTGATCTTGATGTAGTATCAGTGGCCAGCGACGGCGGCAATCCCAGCATCATCACTGTGACTACACTGTATGCACATGGATTGTTCCCAGGATGTCCAATCACTGTGGACATGACCTCAGGCACCAACACCAGTTATGCTGAAGGGTCATTTATTGTCAATGCTATTCCCAGCACTACCACATTCCAGTTCCAAGCCAAAACAGGCGCCATAGTTGGTGGCAGTTTGGCAGCCACTATCAACGTGCGAAGCAATGCTGTGTTCCAATCAAGACCGTTTGACGGCGGTGTGTTAATGGGACCGGGCACGCCCACACGTGGAGCAACTGCAACTCGTGTAACCAAAAAATATTTCCGTTATCAATCTGGTAAAGGTATCTTCTTTAGCACAGGTACTGTGTTGGCTCCTACTTTGGACGTGACCAATGTGGTGTCAGATGGTACCACAGTCAACAGCAACATCACAATTACCACAGAAGTTGAGCATGGTCTCAATGCTGGCGCCACAGTTGCATTGAGCGGTGTCACCACATCAGGATACGACGATACTGGATATGTGGTTACAAGTATTACCAGCGACACTGCATTTGTAGTACAGGCACAAAACACATTGGGTAGTGCAACTCCTGTGCTGGGACAACAACCACGTATCAATGTGACTAACTGGCACGGTTCAAGTATTCGTGCAGGATTGTTTGATGATCAAAACGGATTGTTTTGGGAAAACGATGGTATCAGTGTAAATGCCGTTCAACGATCAAGCACATTCCAAAGCGCAGGCTTGGTCAACGTCAGTGTTGGATCTAACTTGGTCACAGGCGATGGCAACTGTCGCTTCCAAGACCAACTAAACGTGGGCGATCTTGTTGTGATCCGCGGTATGTCGCACAGTGTAGCATCAATAATCAACAACAACCGTATGACTGTAGTGCCCACATTCCGTGGCACAGCAAATCAAACTCGAGTAAAAATGGCCTTGCGCAACGAACTTCGTGTGCGTCAAAGTGATTTTAACATTGACCCACTAAACGGCACAGGGGCATCGGGATTCACATTTGATCCCAGCAAAATGCAGATGTATGCGTTGGAATATTCATGGTACGGTGCTGGTACAGTTATTTGGATGATCCGTGGACAAGATGGTCGATTTGTTCATGCTCATAGACGTCCCAACAACAACTTGAACAACGAAGCATACATGCGGTCAGGTAACTTGCCTGCACGATATGAAGCAGCCAACGAAACTCCTACCAGCGCACTTAACGGGGCTATTACAGACAGTCAGACCACAATCACTCTTAAAGACGCTGCAGACTATCCTCCTGCATCAGTAACATACCCTGCGTATGTGATGATTGACAGCGAAGTCATAAAGTATTCAGGCAAGTCGGGCAACGACTTAACTGGTTGCACACGTGCCGCAACATTTACTCAGTGGGCCGAAGGTCAAAGTCGCAGTTACACCAGTAGTGCAGCCACCAGCCATTTGGACAATGCAGGTGTTATTTTGATCAGCAACACCTGTGTGCCACTGGTAAGTCACTGGGGTAGTGCAGTTATCATGGACGGTAACTTCAACGGCGACGAAGGCTTTGCGTTTACTTACAATAGAAGCAACTATGGTTTGCCGGCTACAGTTGGTGCCAGCCAAACAGCGTTCTTGATGCGCTTGGCTCCCAGTGTCTCAAATGGTGTTATTGGTGACCTGGGTGTGCGTGATCTTATCAATCGTGCGCAGTTGACATTACAAACGCTGACAGTGAACGTGAGTCTAGGACGATATCTAGTGACAGGTATTTTGAATCCCAACAACATTGATTCAGCCAATACCACTTGGGCCGGATTGAACAATGCAGGTGGTGGTTTCCAACCTAGCTTTACACAGTTTGCTGTTGCTCCACGTTATTCAAACGAATCCACAGGTGGTGTGCAAGCCGCACCACTGAACACAGTAGGCGGTTTCCAACGATCAGGCGTTATGACTAGTTCAGGTGCTGTTAGAACTTACGCAGGTTTAGGTCTAACCAACGTATCCAGTGCAGGGTCAGGTGCCAACGTCACTGTAACATTGCAAGCATTGAAAACTGCGTATTCAACTACCACAACGGCTATCTCTATTCAAAATCCTGGATCAGGATATGCAGTGGGCGACACAGTGAAGATTCTTGGAACCTCACTGGGCGGCGCAACACCGGCCAATGACCTGAACTTGTCAGTGGCTGCGGTATCAGCAGACATTACAGGTGGCGAACGATTGTTTGCTATTCCAATTCAGGCCACAGGTGTGAACAACTTGGACTTGACACAGATCAAGCAGATTGGACAAAGCTCAATCCCAGGTACAGGCACCTATCCAAATGGCCCAGAAGTATTGGCCGTGGTAATCACTGCATTGAGCACACAGTCATCACCAGTTGGTGAGATCCAGTTGAGCTTCCAAGAAAGCCAGGCTTAAACACCCAAAGCAAGATAACGCTCTACAGTGTCTATCTTGCTTTGTACTGTTTCTATGTTCACAGTTGACCACAAGCCGGGGTGCATGGGTCTGGGCCATTGCCCACGATCAATCCAGGCATAGCCCATGTGTTCGTCATTTAACACCGGCACAAACTCATCGGCCACAACACACACCCAGGTGTTGTATTCAAATTGACCATCGGATGATGTGAATTTTTCCAGTGGAACCAGGCGTTGATATTCGGGCATTGAGCCTAGTTCTTCTATACACTCACGTTCCATGGCACCCAATAGTGTTTCACCTGACTCCACTTTGCCGCCAGGTAGTCCCCACGAGCCAGGGTGACGTGTGTCATTACGTAGCAAATACAAATAGCGTCCTGTGGCACTGCTACGAAACCAAACTCCCACAGCTTTCACAGTACGATCCTCCAGGTGCCTCCTGGATAAGCACCCTGATAACTTTTAACCCAAGCACCGCTCATCCACTTGTATTGAATTCCTGTGGTAATGTTGGTAACATATTGTATATTGTTGGTTTCTGTGGCAGCACGGAATACCACACGCCAGTAATTGTTACTGTATTGTATAATGTCATTGGCTTGTGCCACAAGACCACGACCGTTGGCGCCAACCCAAGCACTGGCTGGATTGGGATTGTCTAAAGATCCTGTGTCTTCGGTGAGCAAATAACGTTGTCCGTCAATGGCACTGTCTAGTCCATCTTGTGGTCCAGCAGTCAATGGATTAATAACAGCGTCAATGGGTGCAAGTGTGTTTTGTGGCGTGGTATCAATGTCTACATCAAACAACAAGAATCTGTCATCGTTGGGGTCTAATGCAATGGTACCAACAACTTCAGTGTCGTCGGGCTGTATCAGTCTGATTTGGCTAATACCAGGACGCAATGATCCGTACAAGTCAATCACTGCTGGCCATAACAAGTTACTATCAGGCACAATTTCTGTTGGAGTCAATGAATCATTGCTGGGTTCTTCTGACAGATATTTTTGTTGCAAACACTGTAGTTTGTTGCCAATCAACACAGCGGCATAGTTGAATGGTGTAATAACTTGTCTAGTGCCCATCAACAGATCTTCATTGTCAATGGCATTGTTCAAATCACCTTGTGCATCGTACATCGACGCAATCACACGTTCAATCACGCCCAGTTTTAACACTTTGGCAGGCGGTGATATCCAAATTGGCATGCTGAATTGCAGTGTGGCAATGTCAATGGGATTGTCTGTGCCAATGGGCACTGTGCGGCTGCTCCAAGTGGTGCGATCCAAGTACATCACACTCAAACTGGTCCAGTCAATGTAGTTGTCTGTGCTTTGAATTTCCAAACTGGGATTGAATAGTGTGAGAATCTGTTCTAATATCTGCAATTTCTGATTGGTATTTGACGTCCAAATATCCAAGTTAATGGTGAGCTTGAATGGCACTGGCATCAATCGCTCAATGGTGAATGCATTGCCTTGTGTGGTCTCGTAGGTCTCTGTGGCCGGATCATAAGTTTGTTGGCGCACATTAATCTTGCTTACAAAGTAAGGATCTTGCATGCGACTTTGTTCGTAGTCTAACCCAGTGATATAAAATGTCATCAGCGGAGTACTAGGCAAACTGTTGCGACTGTTTTCTTGCAAGATAGTTTGCGCATTACGGGTAGCATCGCCATATCGCACAGGCACTCTCAATAATGCGGCTGCGTTTACTCCGTCGTTTTCATTATCATATTCAATTTGAAAGCCTGAAAAGATTCTTGTAAACTGCAACAAGAATCTGCGTATTTGGGCGTCATAAAAAAATTGTTGCATTATGTTCCTGGCGGTAAGAAGCCACCTTGATCACCATTGTCTGCTCGGGGACGAAGAATTTCGCTCAAACTCTGACGACTTGGAATGTTGCCCAAGTCTTTGGTATTGACAGTAGCAGTGTTATTTACGAAGCCGCTGCGCAGTGTTTTATTTGTTGGCCCATTGTTGAGATTGGTGCGAACCTTGTCATCAACTTTGACCCAACGTGCGCCATCATATCGGAACAGTCGATTGGGTTTGTAGTCCAAACGCAACACATAGTCTCCTGTGACAGGATTTGGTGGGAAGTTTACAGCAGGAGTAACCGGTAGCCCATTGGGCGCTGTGCCGCCGCCAGTGAGGTACCCTGAGGTATAGCCTTCGCCTGTGGGTGTGGTACTCATGCCGCCTTGTGTGCCATCCACAGTGAGACTTTCATCGGCAGTCAAACTAGTAGGATTAGCAGGCCCACCAGTGGGTGTGGTAGCTTCAATATAGAACGTGGTGTTGTCGTAACCTGACAGCGGTACTTCAGCGTCAGCCTGTGCAAGGATAGCGTCATTGATTTCGTAATCTTTGTTGCGTGTGCCTTGAATATCGCTGATAGTAGCAGGATCGTATGGTGCCCAAAAATTAGTATTGGTAATATCAGTATCAGCAGGAACATTACTTTGTGCCTGATAATAAGTATCGCCGTAGTTGACAATGGTTCCTGTGGGATAGAAATTGCCCGGATCCCAGATGTTTTCTTGCACAAATGGCTTGTTGGTAATCTGATTGAACTCTTGTTGATCCTTCATTGGTGTGCATTTCACACGCCACAAGTGAGGCAACCAAGTTACTGAAAATCCTTCACTGGCATAGTCAGCATCTTGAATAACATAGTATCTGGGCAAGGCTCTAGGTATGGCTTGATTCAAGGGATGATAGTCTTTCAAGTTGGGAATCTCAATCACATCACCGTTCATTAACTTGCGACCAAATGCATCGATCATGTCATTGTAGTGAAACGTCATGAATATGGTATCGTTGTTTAGGAACAAACCAAATTGTGTTAGATCAAAGTCCACATCCTGTGTGTTGTAAACGCCGCGCATGACATACACGTCTGGATCATACACCCTGTCACGGTTTTCCAACAACAACAAGTCTTGAATGTTCAGCACATCTACTGTTTCATACGTAGGTTGTGTGGCATCAAAATTTCCACTCAATGCTGAATCATTGCCACCACTTTGTGGTCCTTTGTACTTGTGAACATAAATGTCCAAGCCGCCCACAGTGTACATTTCACTGATAGTGCGGTCCAAAAATTGATAGTCTCTGGTGCGATTGGGGCGGAATAGGGATAAGCGTGGCATGGTATATTTATAGCACTTTGGGTTTACCTTTGCACGGGTTGACCAATAATTCCCAAAATGCTATAATATGGACTTAACAACAAAGGAGCCAGCAATGAGTGATTTAGTTACCGATTTGCACAGTGAGATGATCAACAGTGTAGCACCAAACTACAGTATCAATTATGAAGCAGAGGCTCTTGCAAGTTTTGAAGCATCAGGCGATGATTTGATGGAAGCACTTGAGACTCGTGCTACGGACTTTATTGCAGAGACAACTGGGGCAGATGTGCGCGAGGACTTGGGTGGACTCACAGTGTTTTTCCGTGGTAATACTTTGGTTGCATTTTATGATTATGAGCAATTTAAAGGACATGTGTTCTAAAACCCTGAGCCCGAAAGGGCTTTGGGGTTGACCAATAATTGCCATTCTGCTATAATTACATATAATTTAAGGAGCCCGCATGAACGCAACACGAGCCGCTGTCAAGCCATTGAACCCCCGCAGTCCAGATACCAAATACACAGGGCTAGAACCCACATGGCGTGTGCAACCCACAGATGACCGCACTAGTCAGATGAGCTCGGCGTTTTCATGGTACAATTACTTTTACGGCAAAAAAGACGCACGTGAAATGCTAGTGGCTTACTTAGAGCATCACGGACGCCGAGCAGACGTTCGTGCGTTAAAAGGCGTGCCTGACTCAGCAGTTCGACTGACCACTGCATGGTTATGCCGCATGAGCATGGTAGGGTTGGAACTCACAGACGCTGAGACAGTTCGGTTAGAAGGCTACATTCAAGAAATTTTAAAAGCACGTGAACCTGAAGTGGTGGTCGTGGAAGAAGTTGTAGCGGCAGCCAAGCCCAACATTCAAGATCGATTGCGTGAAAAAGTTTCGGAATGTGCCGGAGAACTGGATGGCATGTTTGATGAGTTTGTTGTTGCTGGCGCAAAGATGTCTGCAGACTACAAACCAATCACAGTTATCCGTGGACTAAATGTAGCACCTCAAATGATTTCAGACATTGCAAATATTTGGAAAGCCAAATTGTCAGAGTTTGAAACTGTGATTGAAGGTAAAGATGCACAGTTGGTTGAGGGGTACAGTCACCTCAGCAAAATCCAAATGCGTAATCTTGTGAAGTTCTGTGAAGCGGTCATAAATGACTGCGGTGCTTACGTGCAGATCAAGAAAGTTGAACGCAAGCCACGCAAGGTCAAGGCAGTGCCGCCTGAGAAACGTGCGGCCAAGTTCAAAGTGCTAATGGAATTTGCCGAACTCAAGCTCAAAGGCTTGCCGGCCGCAAGCCTTGTGGACAAAGCCGAAGCATGGTTGTACGACACCAAGAAGCGCAAACTGATCCATCTTGTTGCTGACAGCCACACACAGGCATTCACGGTGAAAAGCAACAGCATCATTGGTTTCAGTACCATTGAGACCATGCAGAAAACTGTGCGCAAGCCAGCAGATGTTGTCAAAGCAGTGCAAGCCGCAGGCAAGCCAGCCGCACGTAAGATCTACAAAGATCTAACCACAACAGAAACCCCGTTCAACGGACGTGGAACTGAGAACTTGATGGTGCTCAAAGCCTGGTAAATAGGTTCATGCATATAATTGAAGACGGGGATCCAAGCGATCCCCGTGTGCTTGTCCCTAATATAGAATTTTATATCACTAATGTTTGTAATTTAACGTGTAAAAATTGCAACCGGTTCAACGACCACGATTTCAAAGGATGGCAACGTTGGAGCGACTACGAGTCACAGTACCAGCAATGGGCCAAGCATGTGCGTCTACAGCGTGTGACCATACTTGGTGGCGAGCCATTGTTGAACCCTGATATCTGCAATTGGATAGATGGAATTAATTCACTATGGGGCAAATCAGTACAAGTGTTGACCAATGGCACTCGTCTAAACCATGTGTCAGGATTGTATGATCAAATGGCCAAGTTTAGAGATCCAAAATTACCGTGGGTCAAAAATTGGATAGGAGTCAGTCTTCATAATGAAAACGATCGTGAACGTTGTTTTTCAGAAATAGAAAAATTTTTGCAAGGCCCTGTGGCATACTATCACACCACAAACCCAACCAACGTTGATCAATGCCATACCTGGGGAGCCGACCATGCATTTGTTGACAGCAACGGTATGCGTGTTCATGTGTGGGAGTATGATAGTTTTTATCGTGCAGCCGTACAAAAAACGCCAAATGGAAAATTTACTTTGTTTGATAATGATGCAGTTCAAGCACATCAATCCTGCGGGTTCGCTCAGTTCAAGTGTTATCATTTTATTCGTGCCAAGTTATACAAATGCGGCCCAGTGGCGTTGTTTCCAGAGTTTGACCAACAACACACTTTTGATATTTCTGAACAAGATCGTCGACTTCTCAACAGTTATTTGGCACTGTCACCGGATGACTTTGAATCCCGCGGCCAAGAATTTTTATCACACATTGATGATGTTATCCCACAATGTAAGTTTTGTCCAACATCTGCTGATCAACAAAACGAAAAAATTTATGCTGTTAACAAAAAAGTTGGGTCCATTGGGCAGTTTGTATGAGTAAAATTTTATTGACTTTGGGCGACAGTTGGCCCGAAGGTGCCGAACTAGGATCCGGACGTCGATACGGGGAAATTCTTAGAGATACCATGCAGTTCGATCAGTTTTACAATTACGGATCTGGCGGCGCCAGCAATGAGGACATGCTGTATCAATTGCAGGAGTATCTTGAAATTCACGACAATCAAGACTCAGTGACTGCAATTTTCTTTTTGACTAACCCTGCCAGAACTGCACATTTTCCTAGATTTTTAAGTTGGGCCAATGCTGATACTCACAGCAAACAAATTTACACACATTTCCATACTCGTAAACACGAAATCATGCGTAGTAGCATGACCGTAAGTGCCTTACAAAAATGGTGCGGTACATTTAATATCAACGATTTTTACTTTGCTGGGTGGGTGCGTTACGAGCAATGGTTGTATGGGGTCGATTTAGATCGTATTTGGGCGCAAGGTAAAGAAACAGCAGCAGACTGGTTTGGCGCAAGCAGCCACAACGGCGAACACTTGACCAATGTAGAAACCAATCAATATATCCGTCCTAACATTGCTCATCCCAATCAACTAGGGCATGATCTTATTGCTGAAAAACTGAAGGATTGGATACAATCTAAACAATAAATACAGGGACTTGGAGTCCCACATGCCAGAACAGCAACAACAATCACTGCCTACATTGAAGCAAAATTTAATTGAATATGTCAAACTTCAGTTGGGCGGCGATATCATTGACCTAGAACTAGACCCTGCACACTACGAAGCGGCTTATCAAAAAACCATTGGCACTTATCGCCAACGAGCCAACAATGCCTATGAGGAAAGTTATAGTTTTATGCAGTTGGTAGCAGATGTCAACATTTACGAACTGCCCCAAGAAGTTGTCAGTGTGCGTCAAATTTTCCGTAGAACATTCGGCGACAGTTCAGGACCGTTTGCATCAAACTTTGATCCGTTTGCACAAGCCAGTATCAACGTGTACTTGATGAACTTCAACGTGGCAGGTGGCCTGGCCACTTACGACTTCTACAGCCAATACATTGAACTGGCTGGACGCATGTTTGGCGCTTACATGAACTACACTTGGAATCCGGTGACAAAGAAACTGCAACTGATACGTGATCCCAAAGGCTCAGGAGAAACAGTGTTGTTGTGGACCTACAACTTGAAACCCGAATTCAACTTGTTGAGTGATCATCAAATAAGCCAGTGGATCAAAGACTACATGGTAGCCAACTGCAAAATGATTATTGGCGAAGCACGTGAAAAATTTGGCACCATTGCTGGCCCACAAGGCGGCGGCAGTTTGAATGGTGCAGCCATGAAGTCAGAAGCCAAAGTAGAAATGGATCTACTGATCAATCAATTGGTAATGTATGTGGATGGAAGTCAGCCTCTTACATTCGTTATTGGCTAACAATCTTTGTGCCAGCGAATAAAATTTGTTAGACTAGTAGATTTTTTACAGCAAATACAAGAAATATAAGTCAACATTACTTTTCGACCTTTCAATGTTTGACTACGTTTAATGTTGGCCTCAACAGTTTGCTTTTTTCCTGCATTATGTTCTCTAAGTTTCTGTTTTGATTCATCAGTCCACACTCTTTTAGAATTAGCCTTGCTTATTAATGCTTTGGTTTTTTGAGTATGCAATCTTCCAGCAGTACCATTACCGCCATCGGTTAAATTTCTAAGAATTCCGTTGTTTAAATCTTTGCGACCATACCAACGAATCATTTTACGCTCGATTGCACAAGCGCCCAAATCAGTTAAGTTTGATTCAATTATAACTATTCTTTTTTGATCTTCGGGCACACGAACATTATGATCTTGGTCCCATGCTCGACGACCTTTTCCTTTTCCGATATAATAAGGGGTTAAATCTGTTTTACGCAGATAAGCGTAAACGTAGTATCCAGTAGGATAAGTATTCATGCTGATTGCTCCTTCAAGCGTTAGAGCCGGTGGGATTGTCGAGATCCGCGATCGGCACTTTTATTTACCTTTACATTTGACTAATTGTGTTGGTAGTAGTATAATTGGTTTATGGCACATCTAATGATAGACATCGAAACACTTGGTGTAGCACCTGCTGCTACGATATTAACTATTGCCGCGCAATCCTTTGATCCATTCGGGCAAGGGCACTTTGATAGACATTTTTATTCTAGAATTACACTTGAAAGTCAAGAAAATCGTACCATTGATGATGGTACGATTGCTTGGTGGACTACTCAACCAGAAGCACAGGCAGAAGCATTTGCAGAAGAAGATAGAATGCCATTGGATCAGGCACTAGATTTATTAGGTAAATTAATATGGCAAAGCAGTTTTTTGTGGAGCCAAGGTCCAACATTTGATATGACAATTTTAGAGCATGCCTACAAAAGTTACGGAAAGCCTATCCCTTGGCAATACTACAAAGTTAGAGACAGCCGCACTCTATTCAGCCTCTGGCCAGGGTTGCCCAAGCCTGCTACCAGTCACCATGCCTTGGAGGACTGTCGCAGACAAATTGACTTGTTACAAGCAACCTTGACACATTTAAACATCAAGGAACTTGCATGATCATTGGAATTTGTGGATTTATTGGCTCAGGCAAAGATACCATTGCAGACTATCTTGTAAATTTACATCACTTCCGACGAGAAAGTTTTGCCAACACACTCAAAGACGCGGTGGCACAGGTGTTTGGTTGGGATAGAACCATGTTGGAAGGGCGCACAAAGCAAGCCCGAGAATGGCGCGAGCAAGTGGATCCGTGGTGGGCTGAGCGCCTAGGCATACCACACTTGACCCCACGCTATATCCTACAACAATGGGGTACAGAAGTATGCCGCAAGAACTTTCACGATGACATCTGGATTGCCAGCCTGGAAAACAAACTACGCAACTCAAAAGATGATGTAGTCATAAGCGATTGTAGATTTCCCAATGAGATCAAAGCAATTAAACAGGCCGGCGGTATTGTGGTACGTGTGGTGCGTGGTGCTGAACCTGAATGGTACGATGCGGCTGTGAGCCGTAATCGTGGACCCAACGGCAACAGTACCTGGGCACTAAGCGGTCGCCGACTGGAACAATTGGGCGTACATGCATCAGAAACTGCTTGGGTAGGCACAAAGTTTGATGTAGTGCTGGACAACAACAGCACACTGGATGACTTGTACCAGCAAGTCAAGCGTCTGGTTCAAGATCCCCGGGTCGCCAAGTAACTTCTGTCTTGGCTATTTCTTCCACACAGTTACGACAAACTGTGCGTAAATTTCTCAAAGTAGCATTGTTGAGATCCCCGTCAACATGATACACTAACAATTGACTAGCAAATCTTGCTTTGAACCCGCATCTATCACATGCGGGTTTTTTCTTGTATCCTGCTGACTTCCAACGCGGTTCTCTGGGCTTGATTCCTCGACCTTTGCGTTGGCACGTTTCACAACGACTACGATAATGTGTTGTGTCTTCTCGAATGTAATTTACAGCACAAGGCCGTTGATTGCAGGCTTGACAAATGGGTCTCATTGGGTATTTAGTGCATGGACCTTTGGCAAAGGGCAGTGTAAACTGGGTTTTTTTGGGTATGCCTATAAATATCAATAACTTGAAAAGGAACCAACCATGGCACTAGTATCACCAGGCGTAGAAGTAACAGTAATTGACGAGAGTCAATATATCCCTTCCGCTGTAAACACAGTCCCTTACTTTCTAGTAGCAACAGCACAAAACAAGGCTGATGCTGCTGGAGTCGGAGTTGCAGCCGGAACAACCGCTGCCAACGCAAACAAAACTTATCTCATTACCAGTCAACGTGATTTGGCAGCAACATTTGGCGTGCCATTCTTCTACAACACCACAACTGGTACCCCTATCAATGGTTACGAACTCAACGAATATGGTTTGTTGGCAGCGTACTCAGCATTGGGTGTCACAAATCGTGCTTACATTCAACGTGTGGACATTGATTTGACAGAATTAACTGCAAGTTTGAGTCGCCCCACAGGCAATCCCAACAACGGCACATACTGGTTAGATACCAGCACCAGCCTTTGGGGTATATTTGAATGGGATCAAACAGCCGCAACATTTACCAACCAAGTTCCTATTGTGATTACAGACACAGCAGATGTGGTTGATTATGCTGGCGGTGATTACACTCCTATTAGCACTCTTGGTAGTATTGGCGACTATGCGGTCAGCGCAGTGAGTTTGAACAACCAAAACTGGTACAAAAATTCAAACAATACTTGGGTATTGTTGGGCACAGACGAGTGGAAAACATCATGGCCTACATTGCAAGGCACAAACTCAGTGAGTGGCAGTGGATTGACTGTTGGTTCTAACATGTACATCAATGGTGTATTGGCCACAGTTAGTGCTACAAACACAGTGTTAGGATTTGCTAATGTGATCAATGCATTAGCCATTCCTGGTGTCACTGCTGCCTCAGTCAGCAACAAATTAACATTGTACGCAGACAGTGATGCAACCAATGACGATTCTACAGATAACGGTGGTGTAATCAGTATTCAAGCTGGCACCATTGGTGGCGCAGCACTGTTAACCACACTGGGTATTGCAGCCACTGAATATCGTGCTCCTAGTTATTTCCCAGGTTACAGTTATCAAGCACCACGCTGGAGAACCACAGATACAGCACCTGCTCCTACTGGCTCAGTATGGCAAAATATCAGCACTGCCAGCACTGGTATGAGTTTGAAATTAAAACAATACAGCGCCGCATTAGATACTTGGGTTGCACAAAGCAGTCCAGTATATTCATTTGATGGTACAGCAAACTATGCGCTTGATCCCACAGGTGGCGGAAAAAATATTCCAGTTGGCAGTACCTATGTGGAGTATGCTTCAGAATTTTATAATACAACTCCCAACAGTAATGCTACTTTCTTGTTGTTGGAAAGAATTACGTTGGGCGCAACAGTTGTAACTGGCGACACTACTCCTGGATCCAATGGAGATTCATTGTTTACACAAAATAATGTTTTTTATATCTATGCCACACAAGCAGGACAACAATTAACAAATCAAACTCCTTATATAGTGACACTGAGTGGTACTAGCGTTTCTTCTTTCATCACTGATGTTAGTGCTGCAAATGTGCCTTATGTCAGCGCCAGTGTAAACAGTGCTGGTAACATTGTGTTTACACATAGTCAAGGTGGCAGCATCTATCTGCAAAATTTCACTGGTACACCGGTTACAGCGGCTGGTTTCACTACTGCCACAACAAAAGTTCGACAAGACCAAACAGCAGGGATATTGTGTTTGAGCAATTGGGTCACGGCTGATTCATTCACGTATACCGCAAGCGATGTTGCGCCTGATCAGAATCCAGCCGATGGACGTTTGTGGTACTACAGCAGTGTCAGTGATGTGGACATTATGATTCAGGACAACGGCACATGGCAAGGTTATCAAAATGTTACCAACGATACACGTGGCTTTGATCTTACATTGACCAATGCGTCAGGACCTATTGTCGCTGCTACAGAACCAATGACACAAAATGATGCAGCCGAAAGCCCATTGCAATATGGCGATTTGTGGATTGACAGCAGTGATTTGGAAAACTATCCCAAAATGTATCGTTGGGAACAAGTCAGCGGTACTGATCAATGGGTCTCAGTTGACACCACAGATCAAGTTACTTCAAACGGTATTTTGTTTGCTGATGCACGTTGGGCACCAAACGGCACAACAGATCCCGTGGCAGATCCATTCCCCACAATTGAAAGTTTGTTGACCAGTGATTACTTGGATTTGGATGCGCCTGATCCTGCACTGTATCCCCAAGGTATGTTGCTGTGGAACACACGTCGTTCAGGCTACAATGTCAAGAGTTATCAAAGCGATTACTTTAACTCAACCACATTCCCAGATGATATATTGCCCACAGTGACCAACACATGGCTCACAGCGTCAGGCAACAAAGACGATGGTTCTATGTACGCTGGGCGTCTGGCACAACGCAAGTTGATTGTGGCTGCAATGAAGTCAGGTATTGATACCAGCTTGGCAGCAAGAGAAGAACAAAATCAATTCAACTTGATTGCCGCACCTGGTTACCCAGAGTTGTTGACCAACTTGGTTGCACTCAGCAATGAACGTGCTAACACACTGTTTGTTGTGGGAGATACCCCAATGCGTTTGCCAAATACTGGTACTGCATTGGTAGAACATGCTACCAACAACAACGGTCTTGGAGTGGCAACAGATGACGGTTTGACCATTGGCAGTGCTTATGCTGCTGTGTTCTACCCCAGTTGCCAGACCACAGACTTGAGTGGCAACATAGTTGTTGCACCCCCAACACACATGATGGTACGCACAATTTTACGCAGTGATGCTGTGAGTTATCCTTGGTTGGCACCTGCTGGCACACGCCGTGGCGTGGTTGACAATGCTGATGCCATTGGTTACATCAATGCACAGACTGGTGAATTTGTACAGTTAGCAGTAGGACAAGGTGTACGTGACATATTGTATGAAAACAATATCAACCCAATCACATTCATCCCAGGTATTGGCATCACAAACTTTGGTAACAAAACCCGCCAAGGTGCTACCACAGCATTGGATCGCATCAACGTTGCACGATTGATTTGTTTCTTGCGTGGACGTTTAGAAGAAATTGGCAAACTGTATTTGTTTGAGCCCAATGATCAGATCACACGCAACGAAATCACCAACACTGTTAACAGTTTGATGATTGACTTGGTTGCTAAACGTGCTATCTATGACTACTTGGTTGTGTGTGATTTGAGTAACAATACTCCTGCACGTATCGATCGCAACGAGTTGTGGGTGGACGTGGCTATTGAACCAGTTAAAGCAGTTGAATTTATCTACATTCCATTGCGTATCAAGAACACTGGAGAAATTTCAGGACTTAATGCTTGATAGAAAATGACCGGTTTCGACCGGTCATTTAATTAGGTAAATAAACACAACAGGAGATATAACAAATGGCAGTTTCATCATTACAGAGAATGACAGTACCCTTGGCCAGCGATCAAAGTTCGCCAACACAGGGTCTGTTGATGCCCAAACTCAAATATCGCTTTAGAGTGATGTTTGAAAATTTTGGTGTGAGCACACCAAGAACAGAATTAACCAAGCAAGTCATAAGTTTTGCTAGACCTAATTTGACATTTGAAAACATAGAAATTCCTATCTACAATTCAAAGTTGAACCTGGCAGGCAAGCATTCATGGGCACCTACATCATGCGAAATTCGCGATGATGCATCTGGCGCTGTGAGCAAGTTGGTTGGTGAACAACTGCAGAAACAAATGGACTTCTTAGAAATGAGCAGTGCTGCATCTGGTATTGACTACAAGTTCACAACCAAAGTTGAAATTCTCGACGGCGGCAATGGCGCCAACACTCCTGTGGTACTTGAAACCTGGGAATTGTATGGTTGCTACCTTAACAGTGCTGACTACGGTGCATTGAACTACAGCGAAAATGCTCCTGTGTCAATTACCATGGGCATTATATACGACAACGCTAACCAAACACCAGAAGGCACTGGGGTTGGTACTGCAATTGGTAGAACTATAGGCGACGTGGTCACCGGCGCAGGCGTCTAAACATGTCGTTTTTTGGGCAAGACTTTCTCAAAGGTATAGACCCAAACTTTGGTGGTAATCTAAAAAGTGGGTTCTTAGGTAACAACGTCTTGCGTGACTACCAACACGCAAGTCGTACATTTACTACTAACGCTTACGAACTCAAACCTCGATACAAGTTCCTCTTCCATGTTAGTTTTACACTCAACTTGGCAGAGGTTCCTTTCTTGCGTGGTGCATTTGGTAATGATGATATAACCAATCTCAGCCTGGCAGTAAAAACAATTGATTTGCCAAAGTACAATATTGATACAGAAACACTGAATCAGTACAACCGCAAGCGTATTATACAGAAAAAACTCAACTACGAGCCTATTAATGTAACTTTTCATGATACCAGTGGCGACTTGATTCGCAAAATGTGGTACTACTACATGAATTATTACTATAAAGATTCGTCACAAAGATATCTTGACCCCAACAATACCAATGGCAGCAATGGTGCTGATGCACAGCGCCAGGCAGGCTTTGGGTACAATGCCAGAGACATATATGCCAAAGAACGTGTGGGCAATGTTAATGACTGGGGATTCATTGGAGAAGCGTTTAATGATGGATCAACTGCTGGTGTTGCTGGTGGCAAACCCGCATTCTTTAGAGATATTAGAATTTATGGTATGGATCAACGCAAATTTGCTGAGTATGTGTTGATCAATCCCTTGATAACCAGTTGGAGCCATGACCAGTACAACTATGCAGAAGGTTCTGGTACCATGCAAAATTCAATGACCATTGCTTATGAAACTGTCAAATACTATTCAGGCGCAGTGGGTCGAGCACAATCAGGCGGAGATCCCAATGTACAAGGCTTTGCTACAGATGCACACTACGACAAAGAACTCAGTCCCATTGCTAGACCAGGATCAAATGCCACAGTGTTTGGCCAAGGTGGTTTGTTGGAAACTGGCGCTGGTATCATTGGCGATTTACAAAGTGGAAGTGTGTTGGGACTAATTGGTGCTGCACAAAAAGCCGCACGACTTGACAAAACATTCAAAGGAAAAAATCTTGCTGCCATTGCCAAGAGTGAAGCTGTTGCATTGGGCACACAAACACTGCAACAAGGGCTGCCTGCGGCCACTCGAGCTGTGGCCAACAAAGCCGATGGTTGGATCTTCCCTACACAAACGTTCAATAGAAACAACACTGGAACCAATCAAACTCAAGCTGAAAGCAACAGGTTATTAAATACAAGACCATGAGCACTGTAAATTATACCAATCCCAATGTAGATTTAACTGTTAGAGTTTTCGACAAGTTTTATGCCTACGATACCAATGTTCCTGCAGCAGAGTATGACATTGTGTACAGTTATTTTTTAAGTGCAATGAGTACTCGTCAGGCCGCTGGCAACTTCACAGTGAGTTTGTTTAGAGTAGCAGAGACCACTGGCATATCACCGCTGACACTGTTAGACGAATTCAAAGGACAAAACGGCATGAACCTCAGTGCTAGTTTGGCCTATTATCTCAATGCCATTCGCAGTGCGGCCACACTACTAGGGGTAGGAGTTGCAGTGGTGCCTAACTTTTATCAGGCCAGAAACGTATTGCTATGAGTCGTTGGGCACAGGGCAACTATGTCATAATCAATCGTGAAAAGTATGCGGGCAACGGAACACCGCGTTACAGATCAGGTTGGGAATTGAGTTTTATGAAGTTCTGTGACACCAACGATCATGTGTTGCAATGGGCGTCAGAGAGCATTGCTATTCCTTATCGTCATCCCATAACAGGCAAGATGACACAGTATATTCCAGACTTTTTGATCACTTATCGCAACAGAGACAACACTGTGCGAGCCGAGTTGATTGAAATCAAACCCAAAAGTCAAAGTGTGATTGAGTCAAAAATGAACAGCCGAGACCGTGCTGTGGTGGCCATAAACTATGCCAAATGGGACGCTGCCACCAAATGGGCCAGAAAAAACGGGTTGAGTTTTAGAGTGATAACAGAATCAGATATGTTTCACAACGGTCGTGCTTGACCACTAAATAGGGCATGACCCGTAAACTCGAAGAACTTTTTGAATTACCCCCATCTGAAGATGCACCTGCCACTGATGCTGGCACACCCCCTGTGGAAGACCTGCGTAGTCAACTGCAAACCCTAGACGACAACATAGACAAAATTGATCTGGCCTTGCCTGGAGTGCGTGGCTTAGAAGCCAATGACGAAGAAATGGACAGCCTGGCTGCCTTGGCCAAAAGCAGTTACAATGACCTAATGGATCTAGGCATGCAAGTGGACTCAAGATTTGCCAGCGAAATCTTTGGGGTTGCCAGCAACATGTTGGGACATGCTATCACAGCCAAAACAGCCAAAATGGACAAGAAACTGAAGATGATTGATCTACAGTTGAAGAAGATGCGACTGGACCAACAACAAGCAGTTATAGATGCCAAAGCAGCAGACGCTGGTACTGGCGAAGCCATGCAAACAGCACAGGGTATGGTGTTGAGTCGCAATGATCTACTGGAACGATTGCTCAGTAAAGATCAAAAAGATAAAAAAGAATAAATATGTTACAGGAACCTGATATGAAAAATTTTGCCCATTACCTCGCCGAAAGCGAACGTACCTACAACTATCGTATCAAAATGCTGGGCAAACCGCCTGGTGATTTGATCTCGCAGTTGAAGAAAAAGTTGGATCAATTTGATCCTGTTAAGATGAGTGATCCCAAGACCACTCCTATACAGATCATTCCCACTGACTTTCCCAACCACAAAAACGACTCAGTCACTATGTTTGATGTCAGCTTCAAGTATCCAGCCATTGAGCCACAGATCAAACAACTGGCACAGTTGTTGGGACTCAATCCCAATCACATTGTCATGCAGACTGCACAACACGTAGATGGCCTGGTGGATGAGTATGAAAAGATTGATAGTCAAAACAAAGACCTGTTGGATAAAACAGATTATCCTGCTCCTGACGCAGAACAACGTGCATTGAGCAAAGACTACTCAACTGGTCCTTATGACCATGCTGTGTTGAAAAATGCATACCGCAGTGACTTCACCATTGCTGGTGGTAAAACACCTCCGGCCAAGACCACAAATGAAATTGCTCAAGGCGATACTAGCCCAATGACCAAGATCACTCGTCCACCCAAGCCAGCAACTGGCGCCAACCCAAGAGGATAATACAATGAGTTTCTTTTACGATTTAAACAAAAAACTAGACAGCATCCGTGCCACACCCGAAGTCACACACAAGCAATTGAATGAGCGTGGCGAAAAGTGGATTCAAAAAGCAGTGGATCCTTCGCACAAAGGTGACTTGCACACAGCCCTGCATGTTCCTCAAGGTAAGACTATTCCCAAGAGTAAAATCGACAAAGCCGCACACAGCAAAGATTCTCACTTGCGTCACATGGCGCAGTTTGCCAAGAACGTGGCCAAAGAAGATCAACAAGTTGATGAGAAAGTAGAAACATTTCGCTCCAACGACGCCGGCAAGATGGTTAACACTGTGAAAACAGGAAAAGGACCTGCTCCTAGCCCCCAGGCCACACGTGACTCTTATGCTAAAGATGTCAAGGCACTAAGAGCGTCTGGCGGATTGAAAAAAGACAGCAGTGGCCAACGCAGTGGAGTTGCCCCATCGGGTCGCCGAATTGAGATAGACAATTACGAAGAAAGCGCCATGAGAGAAAGTGGAGGTCCAGCAGCCGCTCCTGCAAAATCAATGGTCGACAAATCTACAGCCACAGCAGGACGTACCCCACCATATGTGCCTACCGACACCCGTGTCAAGCCAGAACCCAAAGACAACGGCATGGGCCGTATTGTACAAGGTACATGGCAAGCAGACCCCAAAGGCAAAGTGCCAGCACCCAGTGGTGATCCAGAAGGCGTCAAAGAAGGCAGTAAGAAACTTAACTTTGCTGACAAGATTGCTAATGCAAAAAAAGAAGTTGACGAAATGCTGGGTGATGTGGCTGCCGAAGCCATGCGCAGTGCATTGAGTCCCAAGCAGAAGAAAATGGCTGCATTGGGCGGCAACCCAGAAAGAATTGATGGGCCTGATCTTGCTGCTTTGCGCAAAGGAGCCGATATGGGCGAAGAACGTTCCAAAGGTACTGCGTTTGACATGAGCACACCAAGAGCCGCTACTCCTAAAGTTGGCAGCACTGAACGTGGTCACAAGCACGACATCACGCACAGCACCTCAGATCCAAGATATAAAGGTCGTACAGTAATACGTCGTACTGATGCACAAGGTATCTCAGTTGGTAGCGAAAACGATGACGAAGGCAACCAGAAAGAAAAGCGTACCAAAGCTGGTAGACCAGACGGCACTGGCAAAAAGATTGGTGCCAAAGGACCAAGCGGCAAGTCAAAGTTGATGACCAAAGAAGGCGACATGGATGTGACTGATCAAGGTGAGTACGATCAAGAAGGCAACATGGCCAAAGGTGACATCAAGACTATTGTGCGCCATGCACAGGCATTGTATAAAATATTAGGCGACAACGACAACTTACCAGAATGGGTACAATCAAAGTTGGCCAAAGTTGAAAGCATGATGGTTGCTGTGGACGAATACATGCAGAATCAAGACAGTGATGACGGTGAAGAACCCATTGCTGAAAAAGCTGTGAGCAAGAAACAACAAGGCTTGCCTAAAAAAGTTTCTAAAAACAAAGCAGTAGACGAAGCCGACGAGAACTACGAAAACGGTAAATTGACCACTACACAAACTGGCCCTGGGCAAAGTTTTACAAGTTCCAGCACTGGACGAGTCAATGCAACCGTTGGTAATGGTAAAGTAACTGTCAAACCAGGCAAACCCATGGACGATGATGCAGATACAGCATCCGTGTCCAACAAGGAGTCCAACAAAGATACCAGTTCATCCAAGTCCAACGGCATGGTCGGCAAAGGCATTTACGACTCAATGAATTACGAGTTAGAACAAATGATTGCTGAATCAATGAGCGTGAACATGAGTGATTCAACGGAAGGCAACAAGAGCCTTACTGTCACAGCCACTGACGATGATGCAATGAAATTGGCCATGATACTGAAGTCTGCAGGACTTGGCGGTTCCGGCGGAGACATGCATTCACATGGTGAAGAAGCATGTGACACTTGTGGCATGCAAGACTGCGGTTGTGGTGATATCGAGCAAGCAATTGATGAAAACGCACCAGACTGGCCTACCAACACTGAGCAAGCTGACAACAACTTTGGTTACTCCGGCGGGTTAAACAAGCCTAAATCAAGTGGCATAGCAACTGGTTCTGTGACAGACGTTAGCATGGCCGGCGAAGACCAGTTCAGCAAACAGGTACAAAGAATGAGAGAAATGGCTGGCATTCAAAATGAAGAGCACGTTGATTTAGGCCCACCAGATCCTGAAACAGCTCACATGACCCCTGATGAAGTAAATGCTGCACTTTACTTAGGTTCTGATGGGTCTCACGCCGATATGACCTCCGATGAAGTAAATGCTGCATTCAAAGCAGGGTCCGGACCAGCCCCTGATGAAGTGTATGGTGGCAGCGGCAACAAACCCCCACAGTACGAAGATAGTATTCAACGCATGCGTGAAATGGCTGGCATTAAAGAAGCCAAGAAAGCCACCAGAGACTGGGACAACGATGGCAACATTGAATCCGGTCCAGACGAGCATGCTGGTTCAGTTGACAAGGCTATCAAAAAAGCACAAGCAGAAAAACAAGTTGATGAAAGCATTTTTGCTCTCACCAACCAATGGAAGGCTTACAAGGGGTAAACTATGAGTTCAAACAACATGATGAGACCTTACAGCGAAGTGGCAGCAGAAATTGCACAGCGCAATGCCAACAATTACGTGCCACCCAGCATTCCAAGCGTGAAACAAACACCTGTGGAAATCCCAGGTGTTATGTATCAAGCACGAGAACTATTTCAACCCATAGTCTCCAACTCTGAAGGTAACAAATAATGGCTACCCAAGTTGTAAACGCAATAGGCAATGTGGCATGGACCACAGACAAAGTGGAGTTTGCTACCACACTCAGTAATGTCACATTCCAAGTCAGTGCTGTGCAGTTAACTTATAATCAATGGAATGGCAATGTGGCCAACGCCAGCATGGGCGCTGGGTCAACTGGCAACTTGTACGCCAACGCTATTGCTGTACCTGGCAACACTGTGACCCAATACTATGTAGGTGCAGGCAATTACTTGAACATTCTTACAGGTGCCGGCGGCTTTACTGCCACTGCATTGGGCACAGCAACCAGTGCCACCGCTGGCAGCAACGGAACTTAAACAGTGAGAGCACAAGAGTTCGTCGCTGAAGACCGTGTTGGCAAAATTAGCAAACGACTTGACATGGCCACAGTGGGCTTGAACAAGTTTCGTGACGCACAATTTGCCGACCGTACCTACGAACTCAACCGTATCATGATGGCAGTGGCATCAACTGATGGCACGTTTGTTCCTGAAATTGATGGCGAATCATGGGCAGGACGCAACAACATTGCTGCGCCTTACACTCCAGAAGAACAAGCCATGTTGAAAAAAGCCTATCAAGCCATTGGCAGTCATCACGAAGATTTAAATCATGGCGATCTACGCAGTCAAGAACATCCTGCTGTAAATGTTACAAGTCCTGTGACAGCATTCAAAGGCTATCCACGATGAGAGCAAAAGAGTTTATAACAGAACAAGCAACGTTGCCTCCTGAACAAGCAGATCCCATGAATCATGTGTTTGTATTGCCTGGAGTAAAATCTAGCGATCCATATCTGATCTATCGACTGGGTGTGGCCATGGCTCGTGCCAGAAGTGATGCTGGCACAGATGGCATTGCTAAAAACTTTCCAGCCTGGTCGCCTCAGGCTGCGTTTGGAGAAGAAGCAGTGATTGGTGGATTCAATGCCACAATCGAACCCATAATTGATCAAGCATTGAAAATGGCCGACTTACCAGTTGAAAAAGTGCAAATCAGCACACCAAACAGTTTGGAACCGGCATCTGTGTTGACACAAAGTCCTGTCAAGCCATTCGCTGGCTATCCCCGTTAAACTTTTCACGTTTTTACAATAATCCCTTTTTGCTAAATACTCTAACTCGGGATATTTAGAAAATGGCCAATCCGCCCCCACCATATGACAACATCACTGGCATTAGTCGTGCCGTGATGAAAGACAACGCACAAGAAACTATTGGTGCATACAACGGTGTTGCACGACCCAGCGAACTTGTGGTCGATCAACTCACACAAAACTTATATGTAGGCAATACCAATGGCAATCTAAACTTGATAGCGTTTGGTTCTGGGGTCTCAACTCCCACAGCATTTGATCCACAATGGACCGACGGCAGCGGCACCACTGCTGGTTCAACAGTCACAGCAGCATACACCTTGATAGGTCCGCTGTGTTATTTTCAAGTGTATGTGGATTTTGCAACCTGTACCAACTTTGGCACCTTGGGGTATCAAATCACTTTGCCATTTCCGTCTGCACAGACCATGCGTATGGCCGGCGGCACCTTGCATCAAACGTCAGGTTCTGGCTCCCCTGCACAATTTCACATTGCTGGTATCACAGACATCGCAGTCAGCACCACAGTTCACAAGTTGTATTATTCGGGCAGCACAACAGATCTGGTGTGGAAATACAACACACCGGTCAGTGCTACCAACACCGGCAGTCACTTTGACCTCTGTGGCATCTACCAAATAGCATAATATAAATACCTGATGAAAAAACTTTTATTTGTGCTGTTGCTCGCAGCCTTTAACTCAGCACACGCTTGGGATCAAACTCCTCCACTGGCAATAGATCACTGCAAGGCACACAATCCCTACGGTTGGGCACAAACTAGCAAACAAGTAACTGCTATTTGCCGCAGAGCGTATTTTGTGGCTTACGATGCAGCCGCAAAGATTCCCAACTATGTCACATACACACTAACACCACCTAATGCCTTGGGTTGCTGGCCAAGAACCAATGCATTTGTTGCAGATGCTAGTGTACCAAATGGAGCACGTCCGGATGACTATGCCGGCACCGGCTACGACAAAGGTCATGCTGCTCCTGACGGTGATTTGAGTTGGGACCAACAAGTGGAATACGAAAGTTTCCTAATGACCAACATGTATCCACAATTGGGTGGACTCAATCGTGGCATTTGGAAACTGCTGGAAACTTCAGTGCGTGGTTGGACTGTACAACAAAATCAAGCCTACACTATCTATGTGGGTGCAGTGTACAACACAGCCACTGACAAAAAGATTGGAAACGGTGTTGTGGTGCCCACAGGCTTCTACAAGATTGTGATCAATCAAGCCACAGGTGCCATGGCTGGCTGGTACTTCAAGCACGAAGGCGGACAGGGCAATGATCTAACCAAGGCCCGTGCCGCTGTGTCAGCCATAGAAAACAAAGCAGGCGTGAAGTTTGCCTACCCTGCCAATGCTCAGGAACTACCAATTGGACAAGAATGGCCTGTGGACTTTGGTGCACTCACCAATGCCAAACGCCAAAAATGCAAGAGCGCCGACTGACACCGTAAATACGGCATGAGCAATTTTTACTGTGCAGCCCCCTGGCGTGGATTGCATATCAATCCCCGAGGTGATGTTAAAACATGCTGTGCTGGCAACCCCAACATGCTGGGCAATCTCAACAGTCAGTCAATTAAACAGATACTCAACAGCAACTTGATGGGTGAAATACGCACCAGTCTCGCACAAGGGCAAGCACACGAATACTGTTCAAACTGTGTGCGAGCAGAACGCTTTGGTGCAGATTCGGAACGTGCCTGGCACAACAATGTCAATCCTGATTTTGATTATGTCACTGCTGGAGATCAATATCATTATCCCGTGATAGTAGATGTGCGTTGGAACACCACTTGCAATTTCAGTTGCAACTATTGTGATCCCAGTGCCAGTAGCAAGTGGGCGCAGTTGAAAAAAGTTTCGTTCAAATCAGGCACAAGACCCTACTATGAACAAGTGTGTGACTTTTTGGAACAGCATCATGACCACATTCACGAAGTGGCACTGGTAGGTGGTGAACCATTGTTGCTGCCAGAGAATGAACGACTGTTGGATGTGATACCCGATACTGCCATTGTCACACTGATCACAAATTTAAATGTTGATTTGCAAAATAACAAAATATTTCGCCGACTTGCTGAACGAAAACGTGTTGGATGGTCGATGAGTTTTGATAATATTGGTCCTCGCTTTGAATATGTGCGCTATGGTGGTTCGTGGACCATGCTCCAGGAAAATTTAAAAACTATTCAGGCATTGATGCAGTCACAAGGTCAATGGGGTGGTGTTCATGCAGTGTATAACATTTACAATGCCACACGCATTTGTGAGTTTAGACAATTTGTACAAGACGCAGGAGCCACAGTGTTGTGGCAAAACTTGTTTCAACCTGAATACTTGGATCCGTTCTTGCACGGTCCTGCTGTGGCCGAATTAGCAGCCGAGGAGATTGAACGTTTTTATGCCTCCGGTTTGGTCACGCCTGCTGAACGTCAGTTTTTTGATCAGGCATTAAATAACTACAACTTGGTCAAAGAGGAACAATTTGGCATAACCAATCAGTTCAAACAGCACATACACAAAATTGAAACTGAATATCATGTCGACAAGCTCGGCAAGTTCAAACAACTATGGCCTGAATTAGCAGAGAGTATATTATGATTGCACCACCAAGCAAGAATTTAGAAACGGTATTGGTCAAAGCACCGCACCGCAAAGAAGTTTACACTGAAGATGAACTAATTGAATTTGCTGCCTGTGCAGACCCTGTTACAGGTCCGCTGTACTTTATGGATCACTTCTTTTTTATCCAGCATCCCACACGTGGTAAAATGTTGTACCATCCTTTTGAGTACCAGACCAGACTGATTGAAACTTATCACAACTACAGATATTCAATAAGTCTAATGCCTCGACAAACCGGGAAGTCAACATCGGCTGCTGGTTATTTGTTATGGTATGCTATGTTTGTGCCAGATTCAACTATCCTTGTGGCCGCACACAAATACACCGGCGCACAAGAGATCATGCAACGCATACGTTATGCATATGAACTGTGTCCCAATCATATCCGAGCAGGCGCCACCAGTTACAATAAAAACAGTTTGGAATTTGAAAACGGATCGCGTATTGTTGCACAGACCACAACTGAAACAACTGGACGGGGTATGAGTATATCACTTTTATACGCTGATGAGTTTGCATTTGTGCGACCCACTATCGCTCGGGAGTTTTGGACTTCTATTAGCCCTACACTAGCAACTGGTGGTAAGGCAATTATTACTAGTACTCCCAACTCAGACGAAGATCAATTTGCGTACCTGTGGAAAGGTGCCAACAAGACCATGGACGAGCATGGTAATACCACTGAGTTAGGTATCAACGGATTTCGTGCATTTAGAAGCAATTGGCGTGAGCACCCTGACAGAGATGAAAAGTGGGGATTAGAACAACTGGCACAACTGGGTGAAGATCGATTCCGACGTGAAATGGAATGCGAATTTGTTATTAATGATGAAACACTAATTGCTCCTACCCGACTGCTGGATTTGGAAGGGGTAGAACCCAATCGCCGTACTGGTCAGGTACGCTGGTACAAAACTCCAGTCAAGGACAAGATATACATTGTGGCCTTGGACCCTAGTCTGGGCACAGGTGGCGACCCTGCTGCCATACAAGTGTTTGAAGCAGATACCACAGAACAAGTGGCCGAATGGCGGCACAACAAAACAGATATTCCCACACAGGTCAAATTACTGGCAGACATTGTGAATGAACTGTACGAAATCACCAAAGACGACAAAAAAATCTACTACTCAGTGGAGAACAACACCATAGGTGAGGCTGCCCTGATCTCAATAAATGAGTACGGGGAAGAGAACATCCGGGGCTACTTTCTCAGCGATAACAGTGTAACAGGCACCACAGGGCGCAGATTCCGCAAAGGATTCAACACTACAAACAAAGCCAAACTCACTGCCTGCAACAAGTTCAAAGTCTTAGTAGAATCTGGGCGCATGAAACTGTACAGCAGACCCTTGATCTCAGAACTCAAAACGTTTGTTGCTGCCGGCGGTAGTTATGCCGCTAAACCCGGAGAAACAGACGATCTAGTGATGAGTTCGTTGTTGGCTGTGCGTATGCTGATGATGTTGCAGACTTATCACGCAGAATTAGACACACAAATGAAAGATCACGGCGATAACATCATTGAACCAATGCCGTTCATATCAATGCTACGCTAAATACACAACTATGACAATGGAAGCATTACCTCAAGACTTAGCAGATTTTCTGGTCACAAAGAACTTTGACCCAGAATACTTTGACAAAAAAGGCGATCCTAGCGAAGCCGGCAAAGCCACTACCATAAAATTTGACTATGTTGCTGGCACAGGCAAAAACTATGGCACAGCAGTGTGTGTAATTGCTGACAACGAACTCAGTTTGTTTTACGGGGACAACCTAGGTCGCGGTATGGAGCCTGAGGACAAACAAGAATGGTTTGACTTCTTGGAGCAACTCAGCAACCAAGCCACTAGTCATGGGGCATTTTGGACACCAACAGAAATCAACAAACTCAAGCACACACTGGCTGGCATTGCTGCCATCAAAGAAGGGTTGTTTGAAGGCTACTATGGCGGTAAAAAAGTCAGTTACATGGGCGAACAAACCCAAGCCAGATTGGTAATCAATCACAATCGTGTGCTGGGCGAAAACGACAAGCGTTATCGTTATGTGGAAAGTTTGTTTATTGAAACTGCTGACCAAGAACGTTTTAGACTGCCATTCAAGAGCTTGAGTGCTGGTCGAGCCATGTTAGAACATGTGCGTCAAGGCGGCCGACCATATGATGTACGTGGCAATCACATCACTGAAATTGTCGGAGAAATGGCTGTGTTGAGTCGATTCAATCGTGCCCAACATCATCGTGTGTACGAAGGTGTCACACAAGAACTGGTAGAAAGTGCCGAACAATACTATCGCAACCTACAAGAAACAATGAAGTATCTTGGCAGCCCACGCGGCTATCGAGCATACTTTGAATCCTGGGCTCCTGACCAAACAGGTGAGGCTGAAGCCCTGGTAGAAAATCTACGCGACCTGTTTGTGGAACAAACATTGGACGCTAGAATTGAAGCTGCCTTGCCCACACTGGCCAAGATACAACAACAAGGAAACAACATGAAAGAAGCGCAAATATTTGAAAACTGGGTCAACGCATTGGGCGAAAGTTGGGCATTGCCAGAAACTCCTGAGCAACAGGAAAAACTCAATGAGTTGATGAGTAAAGAACTCATTGTTGGTCCTGATGCTACTAATGCCAAAATGGCATTAGGCGACATTGTGGGCGATGACGAATTGTTTAACATCCTTGAAAACTTGGCCGACAATGATCCACGTGCCAACATTTGGGACGACACAGATGTACAAGAAAGATTAGCCGAACTGGGCATTCAAACCCCTCAAAGCACACAAGCCGAACCTGCTGATGTAGAACAAGATGAGGCACCGGCTGTGGCAGAAGACTTTACTAGTTTTGGGGACAAACATACCGGTGCCCACAGAGATAATTTTGAACTTTGGATCACAACAAACGGTTTATACAACTACGAAGACGAACTTTTGGGGTATTTTGATAAGTTTGTTGACGGTAATGGATCACCAAGCACAGCTGGTCAACAGGCCGTGAACACTTGGAAGGCAAGAATGAAGAGAGACGGCGAAAGTGTTCGCAAACCCGAAGATGTAGCGGAAAGCAAAGAAATCCGTAACAAAAAAGGTACATTACTAGGAACATGGGATGGTCGCACATTTACCATGGATCCCGGTTTAGAACAACGATGGGCAGAAGAAAACGGTGAGGATTGGGTCGAAGATTTCAAAGCCAGAAAAACAGCAGAACTACAACAGCAATCAGCACCATCTGAAGATAGTATCAAATACTATGCTAACGAATTGGAAAAATATGATGTGCAGGCCGGCCAGCCAAGACAGTCTAGACAACAATACTACGACCTAGCAGTACAAATGTTATCAGGCGCCTATGGTGGCTTGGCGGAAAATGATTTGATTAAAACTGGACTTCACTGGTCGCCAGAGTTGAAAAAACAACATGATCCTGAAGGACAAAGAACAAAACTAGTACCAAGAACAGGAATGTACAGGGTTACTTCAGGTGCTGCAACACCAGAGTTTGTTAAACAACAGATTAAGTCTAGACAACAAGCAGGCGGCGTTGCAGGACCAAAAAGACATTTACCAGAACAAGATTTAGCAGAAGGCGAAGAAGCGGATTCGCCCAAGTACAGTATGTCTAACCCAGGAAAATTCAGCAATCAAGAATACAAAGATCAAATGAACCGTCGTTACGGTGAACCTGACATGGACACATCTCGCATGAACAAAGCACATCAGGATTTCTATGACAAGAACCCCAGTTTCAAACAAGGTGGAAGAGAAGTGGTCTCACCTGGAGATGGTCGCCTGGCATCAAAAGTTGTGCCAGCAGTTACAGATACAAAAGTAGATCGTATCCCAATGAACACTCCTGGTGGTGGTAAACAATCCAGTAGTGTTCCTAATTTCCTAAGAGGTGCAGGCGGTCGTGCAGCCGGCGGCAGTGGATTTGGTGGGGTGAAACCCGGACAGTCCCCTTCACTTGACACCCCAATTCAAAATGAAAATGCTGAATTGGCTCGCATGCTCCAACATGCTGGTGTGCCCATCCGAGAAGGTGTACTAACTGATTCCACAGGTAGTACCATGGAACACATCAAAGACACATACAAGCGTGACATTAAAGATTTCACCCAAACTGGTAAAATGAGCGTCCACTTGTTTCAGGCATTGTATGACTATTATTTTGATGATATGCCATATGGTGCAAGAAGCAAGGGCGGTGATCCTGAAGAGTGGGTAGCAGCTCGTTTTGCTGAAGACCTTGGCATCAATGAAAATCTCATCAGCCCAATGATCATGCCTGTGAGCGAAAGTTCATGCAACATGACTGCCGAAGGCTCTTATTGCCCAGAACACGGCTTGGCCGAATGTGGCAGCATGTATGAAGGCGTGTACGACCCAGACTACCGAGGCGGACACAATAACGAATTTGACGAATTGGAAGATTTATTGAGCAAAGGTGCGCACAGTCACGAAGAAGCGATGCGCAAACGATTCTTAAGTCAAAAATATGGACTCAACACTCCTGATGACATGGCCAAATTACCGGCCTTGCGCAAAGATGCAGAAGCAGGGTACAAGACACGCAAGTCAGAGATTGATGCTGAATTAGAAAAACGCAATCAACAATACATGCAAGACAAACTCACGGATTTAGAATATCAACAAGATCCAGTTGCTTTTTTGAAAAGACGCACTCAACAACTTTCACCTACTGCTGCTCCTGCTCCTACAGCACCTACTGCGCCAACACCGCCAGTAGTAAACAAACCAGCGGCACCTGTAGCATCAGAACCCGAAGTAGATTACTCACTGGGCAGTAACCCAACTTTGGCAACAAAACCTGCTGATGATTCCAAGGTAGACTACTCGTTGGGCGGTGGCAGAACAAAGTTAGGGGCAACTCCTGCTGCAAAAGCATCTCCAGATGGTGAGTTCAAAGCGGACTACTCGTTGGGTGGCTCTGGTGCAAAATTACCCAACTTCAATCTGGAACCCAGTGCTCCGGATTCAACTGACTTGCTGAACAAAGCACAAGACACTCTGGATTCCAGATTGGGTCCACGCAATGC